>JANFCV010000460.1:0-111791 GCA_024500475.1 Phthorimaea operculella
TCAGTTCTTAGTTTAGTTTGTTCTTTACCCGTGTGGTGCCGTCTTATAACAGCATCACTCCATATCTTCCCGTGGGTGTCGTAAGAAGAAACTTAGGTACCTATTTAAGGATTTATGACTATTGCAATTATAGGCGACAAACTGATAACTTGCCACTACATATGCAGTCTTCTGAATGACTCTCAAACTTTTGCCAGACGTAGTGTAAATCCCCTTTTCGTACAGCCATTTACGCTCTGTCCACCCCGCAAGGGATATAGGCGATATGCATATGTATCAGTTCTTAGTATAAGGAACCTGTCTTGAAAATTGTTGTACCAAATAGGTAGTGAATAAGAAAGTGATAAGTCCAGTGGTTCATTTGTCGATTCGGTGTTCCACACCACTACTAGAAGGAAGGTCAGTAAAATGCTTAAGAAATTGGTCCTTGAAATCGCTTTCGCGAGAGTTAAGCACAACCAAACTTACGCTTTGTTTTTATTAGGAAGCTTGTTTGAAGATGTGAACATCTTTGATGACATTATTTTATATTTCTATAACATGATGGACGCAAAAATTTACAGCTACTAGTACTGAAAATTTAAAATTACCGAGAAAAATCTAACCACTCTTAAAGTTTATCCTCAGAACGTGTCCTAAGCTTGTTTCTAGGAAGCTCTTGGCGAAGCTCCCATTAACGAACGGAAACAAAATGCTGTAAAACACGACAAAAATGCAGAAGACTTTTTTTGAAAAACTTGCAAAATTTGCATGCCTAACAAGGGAAGGTTTTTTAAAATTTGATATTCAAAACATGCTCAATGCAAGAAAAAAAGTGAACACTCTTCTGTAGTTCGTACACATCAAGCGATACACAGTAAAGATAAAACCCTACTTGATATCGTCTTCATTCATTTTTTATTTATAAGAGAAGAATGACATGAAATAAACAAGTATTGTTAGCCCGTAAGTAACTCTTGGCTAGACACAGTGGACATACTGACAGAGACGAGGAAAAATACAATATATATCTACGTAAGTCACACTTGGTAGGCAGTATATGTTATGACAAAACTAAGATACATCGTATATCTCGCTTAAATCCTTTGCAAAGTAGGCAGAGCGTAAACTGCTGTTAAAAACAGATCGATCGATTCAAAATCGATTTTGCATCAAGCTTGAAACAAAAATAGATTGATCTCACTCAAAAGTCCAACATTTTAGGGATTACGACTAACTACCCTGAAGTAACTATAAAGAGGAACGCAGGTTTCAATAGGCAGAAATTATAGGTTCTATAACTATAATTGTTATACAAGTATCTGATTCTGTTTAGGAATATGCCATCTAAAGTACTGTCATATAATTTTAACACATCCTATTTAAAATTCCGCAAGTAAACAAATACCAAAAGTGAGTGAACGACCCGCGACACTCTACAACAGTAGGTCCTAGGTACCCAAAACCCAACGTAAAAGGAGTCGCATAGTAAACTTGCAAGTGCATTCTGATGTAGACCCAGAATGCTTTTATCTGGAAATCAAATTTCAGAGGTCAAATACACTGCGGTGCAAAATGAAATAGGAACAGCATACAGAAATTATTCATTAAAATAAAAAATAAATGTGTGAAAAGATTATAATTTTCCAGATTTAAAAATAAAATGTTTGTTCAGTTTAAAAAGCTTAAAATCATTTTTATCATAGGTGAAGTTGTTTGACAGCGACAAGTTAAATAATTTTGATCAATAAAAAATATTTATATTTGGTAAATAAAATAATTTTGACATTAACTAAACCTCAACGTACAAAATTGAATTGCTTACATAAGTCAAATAAATCCGCAAATGTAAATAGATGATACAATAATACAAATGTTCTCAATATCTAGAGCAAATAAAAAATGAACAAAAATTTAAATGATATAAAAATTGTTTGGTTAATGCATTTAATTTTTAACTCAAAATACATTTAAAACATCTTTTTGTACTACGACAATTTTTAGGAAAATTGTTTTAAAAGGCCCTTACACACATCGTCGACTTGGTGATAAATGTAAGAGAGCAAATTATGAGATTTATGAAATCCGATAAAATTGTGATAATTAAGTTAAATAGACTAGACTTTTTTGTCCACCGCTGTATCGTGCACTTCTGCAAACTTCAAAGCAACTAAGTTGAAGAGAGACTGCATTGTTGCCTTTGTTTCATTACCGCTGTCGTTTAAATCCTGTTAACCAGAACTCTGACACTCGGTCATTGGGTCATTAATTGTCTTGGTGTCTCAGACGACAAATTTTTTATTGATTTATTTAATACTAGCTGCCCGTCAGCGGTTTCACCCGCTGCAACCTATTATTCCGCGGGAAAAAAGCATTATTCGCCAAGAGATGTCGCTGTTAGTTTTTGGCGAAAACGTTTAAAACGCGAATCGGCTCAGTCACGCCACCTATTTCAAAAACATTGGAAAATGCGTGATCCCATGGGAATGAGACATTTTTCCGTGATAAAAAGTATCCTATGTGTTATTCCAGATGCCCTTTTATATTTCTGCAAAGTTTCATGTCAATCTAATCAGTCGTTTTTGCGTGATGTCGTAACAAACACACACACAAACATCCGCCTTTATAATATTAGTAGGATGGGATTAGTAGGAAGTAGAATTTGTGGGATTCAAAATCTTGTTAAAACATTTTCATTGGCAAGTAATTTTTGTACGCACGTACGTAGTACGTAGGTACGTAGCACGTACATTTGTTGTGGGATATACATCAATTTTGCCTTACTTACTCGCCAAGAGATGACGCTGTTAGTTTCTAAAACGCGAATCGGCTCAGTCGCGCCACCTTTTTCATAAATACTGGAAAATGCGTGTTCCCGTGGGAATAACACATTTTTTCACGGTAATACACACGTCATACATAAATCACGAATTTATCCCTTGCGGGGTAGGCAGAGAGTCAACAGTCGAAAATGTACAGTCGTTGTCGCGACGTCTAACAAATATTTGAAGACCGTCGTAACTATTGTCGTCAAATTATCGTGTATTACTATAGTGACAGGTTGTCAGCCTGTCGCCTAAAATTATAATAAACATGAAACCCTCGAGTCCCTTAGTCGCTTCTTACGACACCCACAATTTCGCTTACTTACTCACCAAGAGATGTCGCTGTTAGTTCCTAAAACGCGAATCGGCTCAGTGGCGCCACCTATTCAGAAATATTGCAAAATGCGTGATCCCGTGGGAATGAGACATTTTTCCATGGTAAAAATTATCCTATGTATTATTCCAGATAGTCTTCTAATATTTGTGCAAAATTTCATGTCAATCTAATCAGTCGATTTTGCGTGATGTCGTAACAAACACACATACAAACATCCGCCTATATAATATTAGTAGGAAGTAGAATTTGTGGGATTCAAAATCTTGTTAAAACATTTTCATTGGCAAGTAATTTTTGTACGTACATGTGTTGTGGGATATACATCAATTTTGCCTTACTTACTCGCCAAGAGATGACGCTGTTAGTTTCTAAAACGTGAATCGGCTCAGTCGCGCCACCTTTTTCATAAATATTGGAAAATGCGTGATCCCGTGGGAATGAGACATTTTTCCGTGGTAAAAAGTATATGCTATTCCAGATGCCTTTTTATATTTCTGCAAAGTTTCATGTTCAATTAAATCAGCCGTTTTTGCGTGAAGTCGTAACAAACACACACGTAGGAAGTATAGCAAGACCAGTGTGTAAGATTTTCCAATATCGTAAGACAAAACTTAACGCCGTGTGGTGCCGGCAGAGTAGAATAGCACCACCCCCTCTCTTCCCGTGGGAGTCGTAAGAGGCGACCAAGAGATAAACCCGACCCAAACAGCCAGGCCAACCGTATGGTGGCGGTTAATCCACCACAAAAGCATTCCCAATGAGGGTTGACGTCTGGTAGGCGGCCGGTCGTAAAATTAAGCCGAATCCATTGCAGCACGATTTTGTGTTTAGCAAAACGTGTTGCGCCGACCCCAAGCAATTGGGATAAGGGCAGGAAGATGATGTAAGACAAAACTTAAATTAAATAAAAGTTCGACAAAATAAAAACAAAAATAAGGAGAACACTATCCGGATTCGAACGCGAGTCCCCTTGTTTGGTAGGCAAGCGCACTATCGCCGCAGCTACCATGACTTTAAGATGACTGTTGAATTAACGGATATGCTTCCCCACAAAGACGCGAATCGGCTCAGTCACGCCACCTACGTCAAAAATTTTGGAATATGCGTGATTCCGTAGAAATGAGACATTTTCCCGGGGTAAAAAGTAGCGTATGTGTTATTCCAGATGCCCTTTTATATTTCTGCAAAGTTTCATGTCAATCTAATCAGCCGTTTTTGCGTGATGTTGTAACAAACACACACACAAACATCCGCCTTTTGCGCCGACCCCAAGCGATTGGGATAAGGGCAGGAAGATGATGTAAGACAAAACTTAAATTAAATAAAAGTTCGACAAAATAAAAACAAAAATAAGGAGAACACTATCCGGATTCGAACGCGAGTCCCCTTGTTTGGTAGGCAAGCGCACTATCGCCGCAGCTACCATGACTTTAAGATGACTGTTGAATTAACGGATATACTTCCCCACAAAGACGCGAATCGGCTCAGTCACGCCACCTACGTCAAAAATTTTGGAATATGCGTGATTCCGTAGAAATGAGACATTTTTCCGGGGTAAAAAGTAGCCTATGTGTTATTCCAGATGCCCTTTTATATTTCTGCAAAGTTTCATGTCAATCTAATCAGCCGTTTTTGCGTGATGTCGTAACAAACACACACACAAACATCCGCCTTTATAATATTAGTAGGATTCAATGCAAACCTAGAAAATTAAATATCAAATTATTTTGTACCCGCCACGGTCGTTTTTAGGCCGTTTCTATTTTTAGTGTGTGTGATTAGAACTCAGTAAAATGTAGTTTTATTGAATTTTTATTTGAAAGTTAAGTGCAAAAGTTATCTACGTTTTTAAAACATTATGAAAATGTCTTTTACGTCTAGGGATATTCTTGGTTTTACAGAGATTTCTAGATTACGATCAAAATGACCCAAATCAGGTCATAAAAGCCCTTAATAATTTACCCGGTCCACTAACAAACCAAAACTACCAACTGGATATGGCAGAGTATGCACGAATAGAGAAAGCCCGTTTAGACAAACTAAGACAGAAAAATAAACAACTGCAAGGGAAGAAGCTGTAAGTTCTATTTTACTATCAGAACACGCAACGTGCGTTATTTTTGCCCAGCGCTAACGCATGTGCTAGTCAAATGCTGTTTTACTCCTTATATGTATACAAATACGGTTTATGTCAAAAGGTTTGAATGATGCATCAGCTACAACGTCTGTCAAACCATTTGACATAAACCGTATCTGTATGGGAATAAGGTCAAAATTCGTATATCCTAACGCATGAGATACGCAGCGCTAAAATAGCGCAGCAACGGAAGTAACGTTGTAATCCCGGCCTTAAGACAAGTTGTCATAGCACATAGCCTACCTATAGTAATCTACCGATTTCGCCATCCAGTCGCCGCCTTCACAACTATTGTAAATAATAATCACACCTAGGTACGTATTTGATTCGTAACTCAATAAATTTTTCCTACAGGCCATACGAAAACTTTAACATACAAAAATTAAACAAATCGGCGGTGTACTACGTAAATAATAATTTTGGGAAAAATTTCAATAATTTTTACAACAAAAGAATAATACCAGAAAGACCAAGTAATGCTAACTTAAAGGCAAGTATCGTAGGTACTTTCAGTTGTTTAATATGTAGTTTGTGGACTGAGAACACTAGTTTTTTTCTTCTCGTGTGGATAATTTGATCCAATTTATTTAATACCTACTCTGCAACAGCTTTACTACGCTGCTACACCCAAATCTACGCAATATAAAACTGTTTTTATAGGGTGTTAAAAGAACAATCGTCAATCAAATAACTCAAATAAAAAATAAATAAAAAACGTAAACATTGAAAATAAAATATATGAGATCCTATCCTTATTGTGTCCATTACCAACTTATAAAAATATAAGTACTGTTTTTGTTGTACTGAGTTGTCTTAAATCCATAAACAAATCCAGTATATCGGAAAAATTTCTTGATCTGTTCAATGGCTGAATGGTTATTTCAGATTTCAACCTTTTTAGCAACTCGACCAAATTTGTGATAACATAACTATTTATGCGACAAAAATCAATCATTGACTGTATATGGCGCGAAATACACGCAATGTCCGTTTGTGCGTTGGCACAACACGATTTTTGACCTTATTCTCATAGAAATATGTTGAAAGTCAAATTGTTTCATAAATGCTTCCGTCAACGCAGCGTTGTGCGCTATTTTTGCGCTAACGGATGCGTCTGCCAAACCATTTTACATAAACCGTTTTCCAACCAAATTTGTAAGAAAAAAAAAACGGTGGGCCGACCAAACATCCGAAAATCTGGATATACCCGTCAGCGCCGCACTACATCAGGCGGCAGATCGTGATAAATGGAGACGGGCTATTGACAAAATTAGGAGTCACGATCCTCAGCAGTGAGGGACCGACTGTTACGAACTCCTTGTATATACCTAAATGCCATAAGCTTTGACCATTATTTTGAAATATTATGTAAATAGTGACTTTGATATATACTTGAGAAAAATTAGAGCATCATCGAAGGAATTGACATATTTTTATTATTATTTTTAGTTTACCGATTATTTATATTTTGTGGTCCTTTAATTTGCCGTAATGGATCAGGATAAAACATTGCGCCGTAGCGCAAGACTAAATAAGGGCACGAACAATGACCAGGCCCATGTAAGTGAACCACATATTGATTCTGTCGACCAACAAGCTGTTTCTGACCAACCGAGAGCGCCGTGCTCGCGATCATCGAGCACGCGCTCCAGCGCCGCGACCATGCGCCGGTTGGCAGAAGCTCAAGCTGCACAAGAACTGGCCGAGTTAGAGGAAAAACGTCTAGAAATGGAACAAAAACGACTAGAAGAGCAAGCAGAGCAGAAGCGCCAGTTAGAGGAGCGTCGAGTGGCAATAGAACGCGCCAAAATAGAGGCCAGATTAGAGGTGCAAAGGGCGCAAATCGAAGCTGACGAAGGCGATAGAGTGTCCAGTCGATCTTTAAATTCACGTGTCGTACAGTGGCTCAAAACTAATTCGACACATGAACAACAGAGTAACGCTAGTGAGACACAGACACGCAATCCACAGCCTGTGAACGTGACTACCACGGCTAGTGAGTACCACAGCGCTAACCCAAATACTGCCGCACACGGCCATATCGACGAAATAGCAAATCTTACGCGTGCGATCACCAACGCAGTTGCGATAGCCAATCGACCACCGCAGACACAGCCGATTCAACACGAGAAGCTACTGGGCCGCATGTCGGCAAGAGACCTGCCTACCTTTTCCGGTGATCCACTCGAATGGCTGCGCTTTAAACACGCTTTCGAGTCTACGACGAAGATAGGCCAGTACACGGAAGAGGAGAACGTGGCTCGTCTTCAAAGATGCCTGCGCGGAGAGGCGTGGGAAGTCGTAGCAGCCCGCATCATCACCGTGTCCTCAGCGGACGAGATCATGAAAACTCTGGAAATGCGCTTTGGTAGACCAGATCTTATCTTGCACAAGATTATCGGCGAGATAAAGAAAATACCAAAGCTCACTGGATCAAGGACGGAGTTAGTAACGCTCGCAACTAAGGTGTCAAACTGTTTAGCTGCAATTACAGCGACAAACTGTACTGATTATTTATATAGCCCGGAATTAGTGAGTGAAATTGTTAGTAAATTAACAGAAAATTTAGTTTTTAGGTGGATTGATTATAGCGTTACCCTTAATGCCGCCCGCCGTCCTAAGTTAGCCGCATTATCCGATTATTTGATGTGCGAGGCCGAACTAGTATGTAGGGCTGGGGTAATGGAACCGCAACTAAAATCTAAGACCTTTTCCTCAGGCTTTTTTAGCCGTCATCCCGTACTCGCGATGGCCGATGATGATTCCAGTGTTGGTGCGCCCACTACGACCAATGAGGCTTCTGTCAATGCTGTTTCCTTTCAGAAGCGCCAAGGGGAATCCGACGCGCCACGACCGCACTGTCCGTACTGCGAGAAGAATCACGATCTGGAAGGCTGCTCCTTATTTAACTGCTTGTCTACTAATGAAAAGTGGGAGTGGATATGCAAGAAAAACTTTGTTTTAAATGTTTTAGTTCGAAACATCGAAGAGAGCGCTGCAGATCGAAGCGGCAATGCAGTAAGTGCGCTCGCGGGCACCACACACTGCTCCACCGTGAAGACTGGGTGAATTGGACCAAAAGCAAGCAGTCTCACGACAAAGACGACAAAACGATCGAGACTACTGCAAACTTATGGACTAAACCGGAGCAGACGGGGCGAAGGTATGTAGGAGTCTTACCTGTCACGGTTGAGGGTCCTTCTGGTAGCATCCGCACATGCCTGATGATTGACGGGGGTTCTACTATAAGCTTAATAGATTCCCACTTAGCTAATAAAATAGGCGCGGAGGGTCCTCGTGTTAACCTCAACTTGCAGGGTGCTGTCGGGGAAGCAAAGAGAGAGAACGATAGCCATTCCGTTTCTGTCACTCTGCATACGTCCACGGGTTCCTTCCACCTACCGAAAATACGTACTGTAGACTCTCTCCGTTTGCCTACTCAAAAGGTCGATAAAAAACTAATCGATAGTTGTTTACATTTGCAGGACGTCCCAATAGAGGAATATGACGGTTATCCTGAAATTCTTATTGGCCAGGATTATCTGCAGTTGATTTTGATAAGAGAGAATCGAGAAGGACGACCAAACGAGCCTGTTGCCTCGCGGACTAACCTAGGCTGGGTACTTCACGGTTTTGTCTCATCCTGCTGTAAGGTAAATAAAGAATTCAGTAACCATATTCATCACTCTGAAGCGGACAATGAATTGCATGATCTAGTCAAAGATTATTTTCGTGTCGACAGCCTCGGTGTGAAACAGCACGATCAAAACATATAAATAATCGGTAAACTAAAAATAATAATAAAAATATGTCAATTCCTTCGATGATGCTCTAATTTTTCTCAAGTATATATCAAAGTCACTATTTACATAATATTTCAAAATAATGGTCAAAGCTTATGGCATTTAGGTATATACAAGGAGTTCGTAACATTCCTCCCGGCCAAAAAACGCAAAATATAACACAATTCAAATAAACACAACAAAAAAGTAAACATAAAATTAGCACTGCCTCCTAGACTATAGTCACTACCTCTTAGACTATAATTATAATTTGTCACTGTCTCTTGGACTATAATTTTTACACATTAAAATTAAAATTATTCTGTACACAATAAAATTAGTTTGGTAAATCGTCGCCTTAATATGCCACCCGTCGTGCGCACGTCAGCCACTACAGATGCCGTCTGAACCAGGAAAAACTTTAGTCACCACACCTCTAAGCCAAACATTTCTAGGTAGAGATGGATCCGCCACTGAACCAAAGACCCCTCGCTCAAAGGACAATCCTGCAATCGAGACGGTCGAGGAACCAACGTGGGCAAGTATTCACGCAGCCAACGTTTCCAAATTGCATCTGCCAACCGCTGCGGATCGTAGCGCCTAGTCGAGTAGCCCTGAATGTCGCTTGCATCCCTACACAAGGCACGATAATCAGTTCCATAACAGCAAGATACATTAAAATGACATGACCTAAGATCTCGCAGAAACTCGTTCCAGGCATGGTTCCAGGTTCGTGTAAAACTATCGCCTATTAATTCGTCCCATTTGACACCACTTCGCCACAGTTGCTGTAACAAAATTTGCGACTTTTGATCCTCTTTGTTGATTTTTACACGAATAAACATCTCTTTTATATCTCCCGTGACTGCTACTGCCCTCTCTCTAAAACGAAACAAAACACCAACTAACGAATTCAAGAGGTCGGGGCCTGCTAGCAACTCCGTATTCAAAGAAATACTTTTCGTCTCCGCTCTCGCATCGTGAACTTGACGAAGTTTACCAGGTTTATTCGGATTTCGTACTCCAAAGTGCGGCAAGTACCAAAGTCGTGGGCCGGTCAAAGTTTCATGGACTTCTTCCGCGTAATCTTTTTCTAATAAGTTGTCCACCTGCTTCGAGTAGTCGGCGGCGAAGGCAGGATCGGCGTCCATCTTCTCTATAATTTTCAAGCGTTGAATAGCACTCTTTTTATTGTCGGGCAGCGTGACGTCATCAGATCGCCATAGAAGTCCTGTTTCCCATTTGTTGCCAATTTTTCTAGGTTTCGTGTCGAGAATATTCAATGCGCGTTGTTCGTCTGGTGAAAGCTTATTATGGTCTTGATGTTTCACACCGAGGCTGTCGACACGAAAATAATCTTTGACTAGATCATGCAATTCATTGTCCGCTTCAGAGTGATGAATATGGTTACTGAATTCTTTATTTACCTTACAGCAGGATGAGACAAAACCGTGAAGTACCCAGCCTAGGTTAGTCCGCGAGGCAACAGGCTCGTTTGGTCGTCCTTCTCGATTCTCTCTTATCAAAATTAACTGCAGATAATCCTGGCCAATAAGAATTTCAGGACAACCGTCATATTCCTCTATTGGGACGTCCTGCAAATGTAAACAACTATCGATTAGTTTTTTATCGACCTTTTGAGTAGGCAAACGGAGAGAGTCTACAGTACGTATTTTCGGTAGGTGGAAGGAACCCGTGGACGTATGCCGAGTGACAGAAACGGAATGGCTATCGTTCTCTCTCTTTGCTTCCCCGACAGCACCCTGCAAGTTGAGGTTAACACGAGGACCCTCCGCGCCTATTTTATTAGCTAAGTGGGAGTCTATCAAACTTATAGTGGAGCCCCCGTCAATCATTAGGCATGTGCGGATGCTACCGGTAGGACCCTCAACAGTGACAGGTAAGACTCCTACATACCTTCGCCCCGTCTGCTCCGGTTTAGTCCATAAGTTTGCAGTAGTCTCAGTCGTTTTGTCGTCTTTGTCGTGAGACTGCTTGCTTTTGGTCCAATTCACCCAGTCTTCACGGTGGAGCAGTGTGTGGTGCCCGCGAGCGCACTTACTGCATTGCCGCTTCGATCTGCAGCGCTCTCTTCGATGTTTCGAGCTAAAACATTTAAAACAAAGTTTTTTCTTGCATATCCACTCCCACTTTTCATTAGTAGACAAGCAGTTAAATAAGGAGCAGCCTTCCAGATCGTGATTCTTCTCGCAGTACGGACAGTGCGGTCGTGGCGCGTCGGATTCCCCTTGGCGCTTCTGAAAGGAAACAGCATTGACAGAAGCCTCATTGGTCGTAGTGGGCGCACCAACACTGGAATCATCATCGGCCATCGCGAGTACGGGATGACGGCTAAAGCCTGAGGAAAAAGTCTTAGATTTTAGTTGCGGTTCCATTACCCCAGCCCTACATACTAGTTCGGCCTCGCGCATCAAATAATCGGATAATGCGGCTAACTTGGGACGGTGGGCGGCATTAAGGGTAACGCTATAATCAATCCACCTAAAAACTAAATTTTCAGTTAATTTGCTAACTATTTCACTCACTAATTCCGGACTATATAAATAATCAGTACAGTTCGTCGCTGTAATTGCAGCTAAACAGTTTGACACCTTAGTTGCGAGCGTTACTAACTCCGTCCTTGATCCAGTGAGCTTTGGTATTTTCTTTATCTCGCCGATAATCTTGTGCAAGATAAGATCTGGTCTACCAAAGCGCATTTCCAGAGTTTTCATGATCTCGTCCGCTGAGGACACGGTGATGATACGGGCAGCTACGACTTCCCACGCCTCTCCGCGCAGGCATCTTTGTAGACGAGCCACGTTCTCCTCTTCTGTGTACTGGCCTATCTTCGTCGTAGACTCGAAAGCATGTTTGAAGCGCAGCCATTCGAAAGGATCACCGGAAAAGGTAGGCAGGTCTCTTGCCGACATGCGGCCCAGTAGTTTCTCGTGTTGAATCGGCTGTGTCTGCGGTGGTCGATTGGCTATCGCAACTGCGTTGGTGATCGCACGCGTAAGATTGATCATTTCATCGCTATGGTCGTGTGCGACAGATTTGGGATAAGCGCTGTGGTACTCACTAGCCGTGGTGGTCACGTTGACAGGCTGTGGGTCGCGCGCCTGTGTCTCACTAGCGGTCGGTTGTTCTTGCGCCGAATTAGTTTTGAGCCACTGTACAACACGTGAATGCGAAGATCTACTTGACACTCTATCGCCTTCGTCAGCTTCGATTTGCGCCCTTTGCTCCTCTAGTCTAGCTTGTATTTTGGCGCGCTCTGCTGCTAGGCGACGCTCTTCTATCTGGCGTTGCTGTTCCAACTGTTTTTGTTCCATTTGTAAGCGCTTCTCCTCTAACTCGGCTAGTTCTCACAAAATATAAATAATCGGTAAGCTAAAAACGTAAATAAAAATATGTCAATCCTTCGATGATGCTCTAATTTTTCTCAAGTATATATCAAAGTCACTATTTACATAATATTTCAAAATAATGGTCAAAGCTTATGGCATTTAGGTATATACAAGGAGTTCGTAACATTCCTCCCGGCCAAAAAACGCAAAATATAACACAATTCAAATAAACACAACAAAAAGGTAAACATAAAATTAGCACTGCCTCCTAGACTATAGTCACTACCTCTTAGACTATAATTATAATTTTGTCACTGTCTCTTGGACTATAATTTTTACACATTAAAATTAAAATTATTCTGTACACAATAAAATTAGTTTGGTAAATGGTCGCCTTAGTATGCCACCCGTCGTGCGCACGTCAGCCACCCTACAGATGCCGTCTGGCCCAGGGAAAACTTTAGTCACCACACCTCTAAGCCAAACATTTCTAGGTAGAGATGGATCCGCCACCAAAACCAAAGACCCCTCGCTCAAGGGACAATCCTGCACTCGAGACGGTCGAGGAACTAACGTGGGCAAGTATTCGCGCAACCAACGTCTCCAAAACGCATCTGCCAACCGCTGCGAATCTCTCCAGCACTTACGGGACACCTTGTCACAATCACCTAACCAAGGAACATTAGACGGTCCACCCATAAGAAAATGATTTGGAGTTAATGCCTCGGGGTCATTTTCAGATACTGAGACATGAGTCAAAGGACGCGAGTTAAGTGTATGTTCAACCTCGGTCAGCAATGTCTGCAAAGTTTCTTCTTTCGGAGTCTGTTCATTGAGGACTGCTTTTAGGGACTTTTTTACGCTCCTAACTAATCGTTCCCAGCAGCCACCCATGTGTGGAGCTAGCGGTGGGTTAAAGCGCCACTCAACTTTTTCATTTGTCAAAAATTTTGCCACTTCGGTCTGATTAACTTCCTTAAGGGCCTTTTTGAGCTCCGTGCTGGCACCACGGAAGTTAGTACCGTTATCGGAGTAAATAACTTTCGGGTTACCTCTGCGGTTCATCATGCGCCTCAACGCCATGATTGCCGAATCGGTGGTCAAGCTACCAGCCAACTCGATATGCACTGCTCTTGTTGTCATGCACGTGAATAACGCACCATATCGTTTTTCGTGACGTCTGCCGATTGTGACAGTCATAGGACCGAAGTAATCTAAGCCACAGTGCGCGAAGACTTTGTGGTGATGGGCTAATCTCGCTAGAGGCAGATCTCCAGTAGGGGGGTGTAAAGGCTGAGATTTACGATGTTGGCACAATAGACAACTGTGTTGAACAGCCTTAACAGTTGATCGCAAATTTAGCACCCAGTACCTCTGCCTTAAATTATTTACGACAGTTTCGGTGTTCCCATGAAAGGCCTTCTCGTGATAGTGACGTATAAGTAGCCGCGTGTACTGGTGCTTTCCGTCCAACAGCACAGGATCGATCGTACCTAGATCTACGTCTTGTACTACTCGTGCCCTGCCTTTCAATCGCAACACTCCACTGCCATCTATGTACGAAAATAAGTTCTTCAGCTTGCTAGACTTCTCAATCGGCTTATTTGCTTCGATTCTTGCTATATCGTCACCAAAGCTTTCTTGCTGGCTCTGTATAATCCACAGTTGCTCGGCACGGTCAAGATGTCGACACTGCAATGGTTCGCGCGATTTGGTTCGCAGTCTCTCTATGAATAAAATGACACAAGCTGAAGCGCGTATCAAACGTAGCCATCTCGAGAAACGACTGATGTCAGGTAATGGCATAGTCGGCCGATTACGTGTCACCATTGTGTACTCGATTTCTTCTAAGATAGTAGGCGGCGTGATCTTCGGCCAGCTATCTTCGTGAAGTTTCAGGAAATCAGGGCCTTTTATCCATTTCAGTTGCGGGATGTCGTGTTGCTTGGACCTAGTAGCTTCGTCGGCAACATTTAATTCCCCTGGCAACCACCTCCACTCGTCTGGGTTTGACATCTCCCTAATCTCAGATATTCGGTTGGAAACGAACGATTTTTTATCTTGTGGGTTATTCTGCAACCAGTGCCACACAACTCGTGAATCTGTCCAAAAAAATCGTTTAGCAATATTTAGATGGTCAAGTTCTTTCTGAATGGTAACGCCTAGTCGAGTGCCCATGAGTGCCGCTTGAAGCTCTAAACGAGGCACGGTAATCAGTTTCAAAGGCGCGACTCTACATTTCCCAGCTACAAACGCTACTTCACCGTTCTTTCGGCGCAGGTAAGCTACCGATGAAAAGGCTTGTTCTGAGGCGTCCACAAAAACGTGCAGCTGAAACTCATCAAAGGCGGTGAAGCCATAGCAGCGAGGTACAGTAAACTCCTGACATGATCTTAGATCTTGCAAAAACTCGTTCCAAGTTCGAGTAAAACTATCGCCTATTAACTCGTCCCATTTGACACCACTTCGCCACAGTTGCTGTAGCAAAATTTTACCTCGGATCACAATTGGGCTAAGGAATCCTAGCGGGTCGAAAACGGACATGATCACCTTCAGCATTTCTCGTTTAGTCGGTTTTCGTAATCCGTTTACTATATCCGCATCCAGTTTCTTAAAACTCAAATCAAATCCGAGTACGTCTTTCTGCGGCTTCCATATCATTCCTAAGGTACGTTGAGCACTTTCAGTCTGTAACAAACTAACTGTTGGTGTCTCTGTTTGCACAGGAAGACACTCAGGTTTATTCGATACGAAACCTCTAATCTCGAATCCACCAGCAAGATGAATCGCAATGACGTCGGAAACTAGCTGCTTCATCTCTTCGACGGTATCCACGCTGTCACAATAGTCATCGACGTAATGCCGCTGTTTAATAGCCAATACGGCGCGCGGGTGAGATTCAGCATAATCATCAGCATTTCTTCTTATAATATACGTCGACTACGGAAATATGAATTAGCGTAAGGGACATTTTGGCGATTTTGAGTTATATATATCTTTGGATTCAGAATTTCGAGCTCTATCGAATGGTATATATAACTTTTTGATATCTTGAAAAAAATGTCGCTTACCTTAAACAAAAAGTGAGCAAAAGTTTAAAAATCGGGAGTAAAAAGTACTGTTAAGGACATAAAAAACGATGTATGTCCCATACGTTAAATTTTTCATCATATCGGCCAATTGATGTTCCTTACACTATTACAAATACAAGTTTTTATGTCCGATATGCATCTTACATTAATTTCCAAAATAAACATTGGCCCTTACGCAAGCAAACAAACTTTAATAATGAGGTAGAAAACGAAAATAACATAACACTATTATCTTACACTGCCCGCAAATCAAATTCCTCTCATATTTTTTATTTATGTGACTTCAGAATATCTGTGTGAGCATTTATTTTGTAAGATATTAACATTGTCCAAGAAAATAGAAATTAATGTAAGGGACAAAGTAACAACATTTTTGGAAAGAAGTTAAAGTAACGTACATGACATCATCAAATGTTTTGAAAAATGTTAATGTAAAGTACATTTCTTAACCAAAAATTACGTAAAATTGCAGCAACAGACATCGATTTTTCAAAGTTTTGAGGCTATTTCAATAATTTAATAGTCTCAATACTTTGTTTTACTAATATTTTTCAATGAAAATGTACAAAGACATGCGTCATGTCAATGAAATAAACATAAACAACAAAATGAATGCTTACTAACATAGAAACCATGCTCTCTAATTTTGATTGCTTTCATTAGGCCCCTTTATTCAATCTTCCATACAAAAGCAGTAAAAATTTGAAATTTCTGACCGTTAATTAATAAAATGAACACAAATTAAGTATTGTCCGCCAGAAGAAAACGCACAAATTTTCACGCCGCTTACAAGCAAACCGCTAACATCTCGAGTAGTATCGGAAGTGTACGGTGACCATTGAAAAATTGCTTATTGAATACGGTGTCACTATGTTTGGGTGACTAAAAACATGTTCATATTGTGATATTAATATCTTTAAATATTAAGGATTGTAATTGAAAAGTATGTTAATAACAATACAATATTGCGCAAAACACAAAGATATAGTTTTTTTAGAATTTGTCGTTTTGTTCGGTAAAATGTTTTATTTTATTACAAACACAGTATAAATTATTAGAATACTTTAAAAATTAATACAGAAATTGATGTGATGAGAAGCTGAAATAGTATACTCGACTCAGTATATTTATGACACGATCGAGCAAATCGCGGATCACAGCAAGGTACTGAAAAAGAGTCATCTAAATTATTCAAATGGTAAAACCGTCACATTAGGTCGAGAGATTCTTGCTGTAGTCGAGAACTTCTATGAAAGTCTCATACGTCGCATGCACCCAGACCTTTATCTGACGTGCGGGACTTCATTGTTCTTTTCCACCACCTTACTCTTAGACAGTTTTAGAACACAAAGGCTTCAGAGAAAAGTGGCCCCTGTGCTGCTTAAGGCTGGTGTCATGAAATGGCTGTTCAACTCGTTTATAACTAGTGGCAAAACCTCAGAGGCGTGGTTAACAAAAATCGAGGTAAACAAAAATCTAATCACGGTAATTATCCCGTTTTAAACAATAATTTAGTGTTGTGAGCAACCGTGGAAACCTAAAAACTTACGACGCGTGGTTACTCTACTCCACAAAAAGAGACGAAACGTTTCTCAGCAAGAAACGTTCCCCAGAAACTAAAGGTCGATTTTACTTCTGAACCACGTATATACGCTTATATAAGCTGTTCTTGAGAGTAGTCACCAATTGTTGTCATAAAAATTTACGCCTTCATGTTTTGCGCGTCCATTAGTACCTAATTTGTTATATATTTCTAATTATTACAGTCAAAACCTTGTACTGTTTTTATTGACTTACTATAATTTTGTTTGATTAACAAAAATTTCAACGTAGTTTAAATTTTGAAGATCTATTTTACTGTCAAAGATTAAATAAAAAGTTCCTGTTCGGTTTTTTTGCTAATGACGTTATATTTTATCGGTCAAAAAGTTTTATTTTATTGTCAAAGATTAAATAAAAAGTTCCTGTTCGGTTTTTTTGCCAATGACGTTATTTTTTTCGGGCAAAAAGTTTTCTAATGCTTTTTATTCAAACATTTCTCACATTAAAGTATTGATTAAGAATTTGAATCACATAAGAAGATGTTTATGTTGTTTGTTATACTATATCGTGTCAGAGACGCATTTCTAAGACTATTTTCTTTGAAAATAATTGGTTATAATAAAGTTTTGGGGCAAACTAGTCGTAAAAACCTATTGACGCGGTGTCCTTCACTGCAAATTTACCTCGTGATCGATGATGAAATGTACTTTACATTATTTTTTTGAAAATTTTCGGTTATTTTAACGGAAAAAATTAACGTAAGGGACATGCCAATTCCAAAACTACAGGGATATCTCAGATGATGATAGCTTTAGCATAAATAACTCAAAATTCTAAGGAATTTTGCCCTAGAAGTCATTTGAATCGGACAAGAAACAAAAAAGATATAAACAATTTTAAAAAATTCCAATCGTTTTTTGGCTCTCCTGAAAAATTGCATTTTGTCCCTTACGCTAATTCATATTTCCGTAGTCGACGTTGCTGTGCACGGGGAAGATTTCGCGCCAAAAATCATAGATGTCATTTTATATGTACGGGGAGGCTTGTCTCTGTCCATCCCGCGCCACAAAAATAGTTGCGACTTTTGATCCTCTTTGTTGATTTTTACACGCATAAACATCTCTTTGATATCTCCCGTCTAGCGTGTAAACCAGAAACACTGTATGTGCGAGCACCTAAGTTTTGAGAAAATGAGTAAAAACTATTTTTATTGAAATTTGCTTTTTTTATGAATAACTTAAATCATTTGAACTTTTTACGACTTGAACTAATAGATATTGGTAACACCTTACTAGCCATTCAAATTTTACACAAAAAGACATTAAACAAACAGAAATATAATGCAAATACAGGTAATCTGCTTCTGCGTTATGAACATACCGCATAAATATTGTGGCTCTGTAAAGGAAAAACACTGTATTGGTTCATACAGTGTATTTCTTTTACAATATTACTGTTGCGCAAAGTAGGGACGGAGTTAGCCTATCAGCAGCAGAGTGCTCTAATATGGTTGCAATGACCCAGAGGTCATGGTTGCAGAGTCCTCTGACATGGTTGCAGCGTCCTCTGACATGATTGCAGAGTCCTTTGACATGGTTGTAATGACCTCTGACATGATTGCAGAGTCCTCTGACATAGTTGCATAGACCTCTGACATAGTTGCAATGACCTCTGACATGGTTGCAATGACCTCTGACATGGTTGCAATGGCCTCTGACATGGTTGCAGCGTCCTCTGACATGATTGCAGAGTCCTCTGACATGGATGTAATGACCTCTGACATGACTGCAGAGTCCTCTGACATAGTTGTATAGACCTCTGACATGATTGCAATGACCTCTGACATGGTTGCAATGACCTCTGACATGGTTGCAATGACCTCTGACATGGTTGCAATGACCTCTGACATGGTTGCAATGACCTATGACATGGTTGCAGCGTCCTCTGACATGATTGCAGAGTCCTCAGACATGGTTGTAATGACCTCTGACATGATTGCAGAGTCCTCTGACATAGTTGAATAGACCTCTGACATGGTTGCAATGACCTCTGACATGACCGCAGAGTCCTCTGACATAGTTGAATAGACCTCTGACATGGTCACAATGACCTCTGACATGGTTCAGAGGCCTTTAGTGTGGTGGCAGAGTCCCTTGACATAGTTGCAGATGCCTCTGATATGAATGCAGAGTCCTCTGACATGGTTGCAGAGGCCTCTGACATGGTTGCAGAGACCTCTGATATGGTTGCAATGACATCTGACATGGTAACAATGACCTCTGACATGGTTGCAGAGGCCTCTGACATAGTTGCAGAGGCGCCTGGCGTGAATGCAGAGTCCTCTGACGTGGTTGCAGGGTCCTCTGACATGGTTTCAGAGACCTCTGACATGGTTGCAGAGTCCTTTGACATGGTTACAATGACCTCTGACATGGTTGCAGAGACCTCTGACATGGTTGCAGAGTCCTCTAACATGGTTGCAGAGTCCTCTGACATAGTTACAGAGGCCTTTGACATGATTGCAGAGTCCTCTGACATGGTTGCAGAGTCCTCTGACATAGTTGCAGAAACCTCTGAAATGAATGCAGAGTCCTCTGACATGGTTGCAGAGACCTCTGATATGGTTGCAATGACATCTGACATGGTATCAATGACCTCTGACATGGTTGCAGAGGCCTCTGACATAGTTGCAGAGGCCTCTGGCGTGAATGCAGAGTCCTCTGACGTGGTTGCAGGGTCCTCTGACATGGTTTCAGAGACCTCTGACATGGTTGCAGAGTCCTTTGACATGGTTACAATGACCTCTGACATGGTTGCAGAGACCTCTGACATGGTTGCAGAGTCCTCTAACATGGTTGCAGAGTCCTCTGACATAGTTACAGAGTCCTTTGACATGATTGCAGAGTCCTCTGACATGGTTGCAGAGTCCTCTGACATAGTTGCAGAGGCCTCTGACATGAATGCAGAGTCCTCTGACATGGTTGCAGAGTCCTCTGACATGGTGGCAGAGTCCTCTGACATGGTTGCAGAGTCCTCTGACATGCTTACAGAGGCCTCTGATGTGGTGGCAGAGGCCTAAAATACGTTTTCACAGAACCCGACTATTAAGTAAGGTTACTCATAAATAGAATCATTCGAGATTTTGCGTTCGGGGCACGCGCAATATTGTAAAGGAGAAACACTGTAAGTGCGTTTACAGTGTTATGGCTTTACAAAACATGGTTTTTTGCACATACAGTTTTTTTTTGTTTGTCTATAACTTCAAGTGTATTCACTTTTATGATGAAATATTAACTTCAGGGTATGTATTAGAGTCTAAATAACGTAATTAACCTTATAGAGCGAAAACACTGTATGTGGCACTTACAGTGTTTTTCCTTTACACGCTAGCCGTGACTGCTACTGCCCTCTCTCGAAAGCGAAACAAAACACCAACTAACGAATTCAAGAGGTCGGGGCCTGCTAGCAACTCCGTATTCAAAGAAATACCTTTCGTCTCCGCTCTCGCATCGTGAACTTGACGAAGTTTACCTGGTTTATTCGGATTTCGTACTCCAAAGTGCGGCAAGTACCAAAGTCGTGGGCCGGTCAAAGTTTCATGGACTTCTTCCGCGTAATCTTTTTCTAATAAGTTGTCCACCTGCTTCGAGTAGTCGGCGGCGAAGGCAGGGTCGGCGTCCATCATCTTCTCTATAATATTTAAACGCTGTATAGCACTCTTTTTATTGTCGGGCAGCGTGACGTCATCAGATCGCCATAGAAGTCCTGTTTCCCATTTATTGCCAATTTTTATAGATTTCGTGTCGAGAATATTCAATGCGCGTTGTTCGTCTGGTGAAAACTTATTATGATCATTATGTTTCACACCGAGGCTGTCGACACGAAAATAATCTTTAACTAGCTCATGCAATTCATTGTCCGCTTCAGAGTGATGAATATGGTTACTGAATTCTTTATTTACCTTACAGCAGGATGAGACAAAACCGTGAAGTACCCAGCCTAGGTTAGTCCGCGAGGCAACAGGCTCGTTCGGTCGTCCTTCTCGATTCTCTCTTATCAAAATCAACTGCAGATAATCCTGGCCAATAAGAATTTCAGGACAACCGTCATATTCCTCTATTGGGACGTCCTGCAAATGTAAACAACTATCGATTAGTTTTTTATCGACCTTTTGAGTAGGCAGACGCAGAGAGTCTACAGTACGTATTTTCGGTAGGTGGAAGGAACCCGTGGACATATGCAGAGTGACAGAAACGGAATGGCTATCGTTCTCTCTCTTTGCTTCACCGACAGCACCCTGCAAGTTGAGGTTAATACGAGGACCTTCCGCGCCTATTTCATTAGCTAAGTGGGAATCTATTAAGCTTATAGTGGAACCCCCGTCAATCATCAGGCATGTGCGGATGCTACCAGAAGGACCCTCAACCGTGACAGGTAAGACTCCTACATACCTTCGCCCCGTCTGCTCCGGTTTAGTCCATAAGTTTGCAGTAGTCTCAGTCGTTTTGTCGTCTTTGTCGTGAGACTGCTTGCTTTTGGTCCAATTCACCCAGTCTTCACGGTGGAGCAGTGTGTGGTGCCCGCGAGCGCACTTACTGCATTGCCGCTTCGATCTGCAGCGCTCTCTTCGATGTTTCGAACTAAAACATTTAAAACAAAGTTTTTTCTTGCATATCCACTCCCACTTTTCATTAGTAGACAAGCAGTTAAATAAGGAGCAGCCTTCCAGATCGTGATTCTTCTCGCAGTACGGACAGTGCGGTCGTGGCGCGTCGGATTCCCTTGGCGCTTCTGAAAAAACAGCATTGACAGAAGCCTCATTGGTCGTAGTGGGCGCACCAACACTGGAATCATCATCGGCCATCGCGAGTACGGGATGACGGCTAAAGCCTGAGGAAAAGTCTTAGATTTTAGTTGCGGTTCCATTACCCCAGCCCTACATACTAGTTCGGCCTCGCGCATCAAATAATCGGATAATGCGGCTAACTTGGGACGGCGGGCGGCATTAAGGGTAACGCCATAATCAATCCACCTAAAAACTAAATTTTCAGTTAATTTGCTAACTATTTCACTCACTAATTCCGGACTATATAAATAATCAGTACAGTTTGTCGCTGTAATTGCTGCTAAACAGTTAGACACCTTAGTTGCGAGCGTTACTAACTCCGTTCTTGATCCAGTGAGCTTTGGTATTTTCTTTATCTCGCCGATAATCTTGTGCAAGATAAGATCTGGTCTACCGAAGCGCATTTCCAGAGTTTTCATGATCTCGTCCGCCGAGGACACGGTGATGATGCGGGCGGCTACGACTTTCCACGCCTCTCCGCGTAGGCATCTTTGAAGACGAGCCACGTTTTCCTCCTCTGTGTACTGGCCTATCTTCGTCGTAGACTCAAAGGCGTGTTTGAAGCGCAGCCATTCAAGTGGATCGCCGGAAAAGGTAGGCAGGTCTCTTGCCGACATGCGGCCCAGTAGCTGTGTCTGCGGTGGTCGATTGGCTATCGCAACTGCGAGAGAGAACGATAGCCATTCCGTTTCTGTCACTCTGCATACGCCCACGGGTTCCTTCCACCTACCGAAAATACGTACTGTAGACTCTCTTCGTTTGCCTACTCAAAAGGTCGATAAAAAACTAATCGATAGTTGTTTACATTTGCAGGACGTCCCAATAGAGGAATATGAGGGTTATCCTGAAATTCTTATTGGCCAGGATTATCTGCAGTTGATCTTGATAAGACAAAACCGTGAAGTACCCAGCCTAGGTTAGTCCGCGAGGCAACAGGCTCGTTTGGTCGTCCTTTATTGGCCAGGATTATCTGCAGTTGATTTTGATAAGAGAGAATCGAGGAGGACGACCAAACGAGCCTGTTGCCTCGCGGACTAACCTAGGCTGGGTACTTCACGGTTTTGTCTCATCCTGCTGCAAGGTAAATAAAGAATTCAATAACCATATTCATCACTCTGAAGCGGACAATGAATTGCATGATCTAGTCAAAGATTATTTTCGTGTCGACAGCCTCGGTGTGAAACAGCACGATCATAATAAGTTTTCACCAGACGAACAACGCGCATTGAATATTCTCGACACGAAATCTAGAAAAATTGGCAATAAATGGGAAACAGGACTCTTATGGCGATCTGATGACGTCACGCTGCCCCACAATAAAAAGAGTGCTATACAGCGCCTAAATATTATAGAGAAGATGATGGACGCCGACCCTGCCTTCGCCGCCGACTACTCGAAGCAGGTGGACAACTTATTAGAAAAAGATTACGCGGAAGAAGTCCATGAAACTTTGACCGGCCCACGACTTTGGTACTTGCCGCATTTTGGAGTACGAAATCCGAATAAACCGGGTAAACTTCGTCAAGTTCACGATGCGAGAGCGGAGACGAAAGGTATTTCTTTGAATACAGAGTTGCTAGCAGGCCCCGACCTCTTGAATTCATTAGTTGGTGTTTTGTTTCGTTTTCGAGAGAGGGCAGTAGCAGTCACGGGAGATATCAAAGAGATGTTTATGCGTGTAAAAATCAACAAAGAGGATCAAAAGTCGCAACTATTTTTGTGGCGCGGGATGGACAGAGACAAACCCCCCCGTACGTACAAAATGACATCTATGATTTTTGGCGCGAAATCTTCCCGTGCACAGCAACGTATATTATAAGAAAAATGCTGATGATTATGCTGAATCTCACCCGCGCCGTATTGGCTATTAAACAGCGGCATTACGTCGATGACTATTGTGACAGCGTGGATACCGTCGAAGAGATGAAGCAGCTAGTTTCCGATGTCATTGCGATTCATCTTGCTGGTGGATTCGAGATTAAAGGTTTCGTATCGAATAAACCTGAGTGTCTTCTTGTGCAAACAGAGACGCCGTCAGTTAGTTTATTGCAAACTGAAAGTGCTCAACGTACCTTAGGAATGATATGGAAGCCGCAGAAAGACGTACTCGGATTTGATTTGAGTTTTAAGAAACTGGATGCGGATATAGTAAACGGATTACGAAAACCGACTAAACGAGAAATGCTGAAGGTGATCATGTCCGTTTTCGACCCGCTAGGATTCCTTAGCCCAATTGTGATCCGAGGTAAAATTTTGCTACAGCAACTGTGGCGAAGTGGTGTCAAATGGGACGAGTTAATAGGCGATAGTTTTACACGAACCTGGAACGAGTTTCTGCGAGATCTTAGGTCATGTCAGGATTCTAATGCAACTTGCTGTTATGGAACTGATTATCGTGCCTTTTTTAGGGCTACAAGCGACATTTATGGCTACTCGACTAGGCGCTACGATCCGCAGCGGTTGGCAGATGCGTTTTGGAAACGTTGGTTGCGCGAATACTTGCCCACGTTGGTTCCTCGACCGTCTCGATTGCAGGATTGTCCTTTGAGCGAGGGGTCTTTGGTTTTAGTGGCGGATCCATCTCTACCTAGAAATGTTTGGCTTAGAGGTGTGGTGACTAAAGTTTTCCCTGGGCTAGACGGCATCTGTAGGGTGGCTGACGTGCGCACGACGGGTGGCATATTAAGGCGACCATTTACTAAATTAATTTTATTGTGTACAGAATAACTTTAATTTTAATGTGTAAAAATTATAGTCTAAGAGGTAGTGACTATAGTCTAGGAGGCAGTGCTAATTTTATGTTTACTTTTTGTTGTGTTTATTTGAATTGTGTTATATTTTGCGTTTTTTGGCCGGGAGGAATGTTACGAACTCCTTGTATATACCTAAATGCCATAAGCTTTGACCATTATTTTGAAATATTATGTAAATAGTGACTTTGATATATACTTGAGAAAAATTAGAGCATCATCGAAGGAATTGACATATTTTTATTATTATTTTTAGTTTACCGATTATTTATACCGACTATGGAGGAGGAGGAAGAAAATAAGATGCAAAATTTTATTTTTTAAACGCACCGCCACCGGAGAGCGTTTTTCAAAAATAACGCACCAACGAACGTTATGTGTTATTAGGCGCCTATACTCGTAAGTATAATAATTATGTCTTTGTTTTGTTACAGAGACGTCACCACTCTAACAACCTAAACACATTTCATGACATGCAAGGCGTACCGGATCTTGAATCAGTGCTGCCCAAAGGGTATTTAGCAAAACATAAGAATGACTTCCACAGGTTTCACGTATCAACCGGCGGTTTAGATATACGTGATATAAAAAATCCTTATCTAAATAACAAGGAGCCAGTAGCACAGTAAGTTCCTAGCTACCGTAATATTTCTTTTTTTTATAGAGGTATACCTGCACAAAAATCACAAGTTATGTTACACCAGTACTCTGATAATTAGGGTGGGTATATTATATATACTGCACGAAATAGTGGTACTTTGTTGGTCCAGTGGTAATGACGAAAAGAGTTTTCTTTAGTACTGTGCACTACGCTATTAGTCCCGGGGCCATCAAAACTTCACCTAACTATTTAGTGGGAAGCGAGAGCTCACCCGGTAAAGTGTTGTATAAAATCGCATGTCACATAAAGTGAAGTTTTCTATTCGCATTTTACGACACCCATGTGCAGAAATGTTAAATTAGTGAAACACAATGTGGTACCTACATACAATTTAGTTTACTTTTACTTTACAGTCGTATAAAACTTTTTTTATAGATATCTTGAAATGGGTTCAATGAAAAATTTAAGAAAAGCACATTTAAATGTAAGTTATTTCATTACACTAACAATATTTCATTTAAACATATAGCCATATAAGTCGTGTTGATATCTATTATATTTTATGCTTAGTCATCCATCAAAAAACAATAAAAACAGGTATTTATTTTTTTAGAATTATAAAAGCCCGAATTACAAAGACAGGTAAGAATTATACTTCTCTCGTAAACAAATGTAATTTTTAATTTTTACTTGTTTAGACGTGTAGAATTCATTTTCCGCATTTTGATTCAGGTTGCTTGATTTAAATTATTGTCTTTTGTTTGCAATTTTTATATTAATATTGCACGTATTAAAACTTTATTGTAGTATGTACTATTTAATTGCTAACTTTTTAACAGACGTAACGATGGGATCTCTTTACGTGGAATAACATTTAGAAAGTCTAATGACGTTGATCTAGCGGTAAGTTATATGTACAATTTAATGGGTCAATTTATGGTAGTTAATTTTAGTAATTGTATAAGTATAAGTAAGCTGTATAAGCCGTATCGGCTTATACAGCCATGAAAAATCTTGCCTCAGACACTGAATAAATCGTCTATCACAGACGTATGAGGCCAATGATGATGATGAATTTTAGTAATTAAATAAAAACCATTATTTGTGGCTTACAATCACAAAACATAAATAAACAGGTCACGAAAATGAAAATATTACTGTTAGTAGGCCACAGGTAATTTTGTATACTTCTCTTTTTGACAGTTTTGTACGTATAAGTTTTTCTTTACCTACTTCATAACGGACATTAAGTTAACAGTTAAAAACCTAGTAATAAAATATTTAGGTAATACAATTTTATACCACTTCTCATAGTGTATTTTTTCGTAGAAAAAATACAGACGAAGACTACATAAAAGCAGGTAAATGGTTAAGATATTTGGCAGAATTCCATATTATTTTGGTAGAACAGAGTACATGTAAGTAATAATAGCCAATGTTTCTTTATTCAGGAAGTCATTTGAAGATAAGTTGGCGGTAAGTCGTGTCACTGTCTTGACACACTACGACCGAAATCACGCGACGGAATTCGATGCAATTACGTTAGCAATGTTATTTGCTTTACGGATGACACATTTCTGCCGAAATTCTGTCCCCGAAAATCCGTCGCCGAAATTACGTCGCCGAAATTATTTCGCCGAATTTGGGCCGAAGTAATTCGGCGTTACCTATTCCGGCGCTTATTGTGTGTCATCCCAACCGAAAACGCCGAAACTGGCGGAACGGAATCAGCCGCGTAATTTCGGTCATAGTGTGTCTTCACACTTTTTTAACATTTTGCCCCGCAAGGGATATAGGCATTATATATGTATATTAGTTCTAAATAATGTCTGATAGAAAATACGTTTCTTTTTTCAGAAAGCTTTATATCAAAAAGCGCATCCCCGAAAAAGGTATGCTGATAAAGTTCACCATTTCACTAAACAATTAATAATGTATTAATATGTTCGCTTTTTTTTATAGCACATCAAACGTTTATTTTTCACACTTTCCACCATTTAGAAAATCAAATATGAATGGCTTGGTAAGTTATAAATTTGAATTTTCTTTTTTTAATAATAGTAAGTACTTACTGAACAACGTACAAGTTAAAAGAAACTGATATAAACTGTGTTTATGAAAATTTTGAGAATATTTTGCCTATTCTAACAATCATTTATTGTAAAATTTTATATATTAAATATAATAAAAAAAAAAGACAAATGTTGTGAGCTTTGAACTCCCGAAAAACGTTTCTCTCTTGTTGATTATGACATTGTTCATAAAGTAGTGAGTGTGTCACCTAATCCTTATAAAGGCAATGCGGAACATCTGTTCATTGAAGTCACCCTACATCATCAAAAGATTCTACTTGCTGTGTATTATAGTGCTTCTCTTCGCATAGACTACTTTGACTCCTTGGAAAGCTTATTGTGCACACACTGCCCAAACTATGATCACACGCTCTTGTTGGGTGACTTCAACACATGCCTTATTAAAGGTGACGCACGAACTGATAAATTACAATCACTTATATCTTCCGTCAATCTCAATATTCTACCACTTTCAGCCACTCATCACTTCCCAAACTGTGTTCCGTCTCTTCTCGATTTACTCATCACTTCTTCCTCTGATCTAGTTGCTCTGCACGGTCAGTTTCCAGCTAACTTCTCATATCATGATCTGATATATCTTTCTTTTAAAATTCGACCTCCCCGGCGTAAACCCAAGTTTCGTTTAATGCGCAGTTTCAGGGGTATTAACTTGGAGACGTTAAGGCGAGATGCTTCCAGCATTGACTGGAAACCTTTTGTTGATGCTGATCTGATTGACGAAAAGGTTAACTTACTTAGTGACCAGATTTTGAAACTTTACGACACTCATGCCCCTTTGAAAAAAGTCAAAATTAAGCACGTTCCTGCTCCTTGGCTCACTCAGGACATAAAAGATGTGATGGGCAAACGTGATCGAGCCAAAAAGCGGCTAAAGCGATGTCCAACGGACCAAAATTTAGCACGTTATAAATTTCTAAGAAATCATTGCAGTCGGATGTGTAGAGATGCCAGAAGGCGCCACATACACAGCTCTATCGAGACCTGTGATCCTGGACGTGTCTGGAACTTCTTGAAAACACTTGGCATTGGGAAATCAACTGAGTCATCTAACATTAGCTTCAACCTTAATGATCTAAACAAACATTTCTCTCTCCACCTGTTATCATTGACAACAGTACGAAATCTAAAACTATACACAATCTCTCGTGCCAAACTTTACCAACTTGTTGTTCTTTTACTTTCGCTTCCGTCTCTGAGGAGGATGTTAAGAAACACGTGCTCTCCATCTCTTCAACTGCTGTGGGCGATGACAACCTCTGTTCCGCATGATCTCCTTTCTTCTCCCAGAACTTCTGCCAATTCTTACTCACATTTTCAACTTCTCCTTGGCATCTGGTTCTTTTCCATCCGCATGGAAACGTGCGAACATAATTCCTCTCCTAAAAAGTCAATCCCTCATCCCTTTCTGAGTTTAGACCCATCTCCATACTTCCTTTCCTCTCCAAAGTCCTTGAGCACATCGTCCACAAGCAGCTTGCTGACTATATTTTGTCAAATAATCTTCTTTCATCATTTCAGTCAGGTTTTCGCGCTGGTCACAGCACTGTAACGGCTCTAATAAAAGTCACTGATGATATCCGGTCCGCTATGGATAATAAATCTTTGACGATCCTTACTTTGCTGGACTTTAGCAGCGCGTTTAACTCTGTGGATTTTGACATTCTTCTTTCTATTCTTCGTACTCTTAACATCTCCTCCTCAGCGATAACTTGGTTTGATTCTTACCTTCGTGGTCGCTCACAGCGGGTCTGCTCTGATGAGATCTCCTCTGACTGGGCTGACCTTGCTGCGGGAGTTCCACAGGGTGGCGTACTTTCCCCACTTCTATTTTCTATTTTTATTAACACTGTCACTTCACTTATCTCATCAAGCTTCCATCTCTACGCGGACGACTTGCAAATTTACCGACACTTCAATGTTCTTGACATTAATAGGGCAGTGGATGATCTAAATTCTGATTTAGATAAAATCAGTGCCTGGGCAGCTTCATTTGGTCTGCTGGTCAATCCCAAAAAATCTCAAGTTTTAATCATGGGTAGTAGCTACATGCTTAAGCAACTGGACATTGGTTATATCCCTCCAGTCATTTATAATGGGACTCCTATTGCTTATACCAGTACTGCCAAAAATCTTGGCGTCATATTTGACTCCAACTTAACTTGGGTTCCTCATGTCAATGAGGTCAGCAGAAAAATTCACTACTCTTTCCACTCCCTGAAGCGTCTTCAAAGTTTTTTGCCCTTGAAAACTAAAATCTCCTTAGTACAGTCTCTTCTATTCCCCCTCCTGGACTACGCCGACACTTGTTTCCCGGATGCCACAGAGGAGCTATTAAATAAGCTAGAGCGGCTCCAAAATCTCTGCATACGGTATGTCTTCGGACTCCGTAAGTACGATCATGTGTCTGAGTTCCGCAAACAGCTAAAATGGCTCCCGATCCGATATCGCAGGAATTCTCGAATACTATGTTTACTTTTTAATGTTCTGTATAATCCATGTGCTCCGAAATACTTACGTGAGCGCTTCCATTTCTCGCGTCCACAGGACCAACCGTGTCGTTCGAATGTCAGGACTATTTTAGCCTTTCCTCACCATCGCACTGACTTTTATTCATACTCCTTCACCGTGCATGCAGTCAGGTTATGGAATACGCTACCACACACTGTTCGTGACAGTCCCTCTGTCGCTGTCTTCAAGAAGAGAGTTAAAGAATATTATCTTTCTCTTTCGTAAATGGTAAAATTATGTATGTATGTATGTTTATTATAAAATATTTATTACTGTTTTTGGTAACTATATTATAGTGTGTAAAGTTTATTTATGTTTATGTAATATATTTGTATGTACGTTTATTGTTTATATAATTTTATTCAATTGTGCACGCCTGATCCGCCTGTCTTATTATAAAGTCTCACTTTCTGTAGGTCAGCTGGAAGAAATTTCTTAGTAGAAATAGGCTGTCCTGTTGTGTCGTTATTCTTTGTATGTGTATCTCTTGTAATGTTTTTTGTGTACAATAAATGGTTAATAATAATTATGATCCAGCAAAAAAAAAAACAACCGGATTATGAAAAGGAACGCTGTCTTTTACAAGATTTCAATATAAGTAATTAGCACAAAAACTAATCGCAATGCTAAAATTTTCAGGAATATCGTCCACAAAAAAATAGTTTACCTGAACTGACAGAAGAACAACTAGACCATCCAGGAAACTCTCTGTTCTTCATAAAAGACAAGAGATTTCTGGGCGCACACCATTTCCCTAAAAAGGAACCTACACACTCTGTTTATGGCAATTTAGAGACACTTGGATTAAAGTAAGACTTCTCCTTTCCATTTTTGAGTAAAGTATTTTCAAAAACTTGATCTTAATTATAAAGTTTAGCTTTAATTCGTTTTAGTGTCCGACCGACGAGTGAAGAGGTCAAACTAAAAGCTATCGAAAAGATTGTAAGTTGATTGCAAACTATAATAATAGGCTTAGGCAGAAACTACCTGTAATGAAATAATTTTGGTAAAATGGAATACGGTCTCCTGCACTTGGAAATTATTTGCTTATGTTTTAAAACTATTTGCTATCGTTGCTAAGTCCTTGTGTTAGTAACCTCGTGTTTTCTATCCCGGATACAGTTAAAAGACACGCCAATCGACGCACAAGAAAAACCTTTCCGTCTCTACAACCCTAACCACCCAGGTCTTAACCTATTGTTTGGAAAGAAAATGCCATTAGATGCTGCCAAGTTTTCGAAAGCAAAGACTTATCTGGTGTATGGAAATCTGGATAACCTTGATGAGAAGTAAGTTGAGGAACAGTCCTTCATAGTTTAATACTTTCTGCCTTATTATTTTGATGGCCCAGTTGTAAGGTACAAATCCTGCCTTCTGTGGATTTGCAAGTTTTCCAATTATTTCGATTATTTATTTTAGTCGCAGAAATCCATATTGGTTAAATTGGTTAAATATGACATAAAAGAGATTTGATACGAGTTGTCACTGTCACAGATACCTCACTTTAAAGAAGAGAGACGATCATAAAGAAATTGTTACCTATTGTTATTTTAACTTGTAGGACTACAACTTGTTCCATTTGATTCGCTAACTTCTTGTATATTCTTAGCAAAAGATGTTCCTTATTTACAGATACAGAGGTTCTGATCGCTATGCAAGATCGAACATTGTAAGTACAAACAAAAATATAATACTTGCTTTCATATACATACCTAGTAACTGACTCATTTTTGGCACGGAAAATTATTTGTTTTATCCTCAGAGAAGATTCTTCAAACGTCATGACAGTGGACGAAAGGTAAGTGCGAAAACGCACCGCATTATGTTACCAGTGTTTTACCGGATTCGGAATTGAATACATGGGAATTTTCAAAAGGTACAAGAATTGGACACCATGATACTTGTAGTTGCATAAAATTGTGGCTGTCATAGGTTTAAATTTGTATAGGGCTGACACGAAACAATAAGGTTTATATAATGATTGTAATGATGTGACATTATTTATAAATAATAATAACGTTCGGTGCGTGTGTTAACTTATTCAATATAAAACAAATAAAATTTTTACTCGGTGAGTTACTCGTTGGATTAAGGACGAGTGAACATTAATTGTTGTTAAAAATAACTATGCATAGCATTATAACTTTTACAGAAACTACGGCAAAATATAAGAATGAATATAAATTCGAATGAAAAAAAGTCATACTTTATGATGGGACCACATCAGAAAAAAAAGAAGAAACATGAAGAAGGCGTCGGTAAAAATATTTTTTCTTTTAAAAACAAACCCAACAAGAATCGTTTAAATCCAGCCAAGATGTACGACAACAAAGAAGATTCGGAAATGAAAGAGAAATTTAACGAAAAAACAAAACATAAGAAACAGTATCATGAAGAAATTAAAAAGCTAAAAGATTATAGAGACGTGAAAAATTTAAGAGAAAAAGATGAAGAAATAATACAAAAAGAAGACGAAGAGCAACATTCATCAAAACCAGAGGAAGATGAAAAACAAGGAAAATCAAAACAAAATAAAACTGCTGATCATTTGGTTTATGGAAACATGGAAAACGATATGCTAGGGATAAGGTAAGCAAGTTATAAGGTGTATAAAAAATAACTGCAAATATTTTGAAGGATGAACCAGCCCATGAAACTGTGTTTGTTTCTTCATGGGCTGATGTCATTTAAAATATTTGCAGTATTTTTTGTCAAGTCCACTGCTGGATTTGATTTAATTCGAAGAAGAATAATGAGAGAAAATTATGTTTAATTGTTTTAGATACGATAACACTCCATATCGCGTTAAATATTCTGGCTTCAGGAAAAATTCTCCAAAAAGAAAACATAAATATTACTATGATGACGTAAAAGAAAGGTGAGCTTAATTTTATGTTGTTGTTATTATTAATAAATATTTCTGTATTGTTTTACCAATGAACTAAAGGACCTGTGTCATCATATGGCAAAATGGCAAGGCAATATAATATTATGGCAATAAGTATAATATACTTACTCTATAATATGTATTTTTTGTTTTATTTTTTCTGATTGTCACAAAGATCTACCGTCTTTCCCTACATAATTATTACTAAACGCCACACCTCTGTTGTGCTACAATCTTACAGATGAATAGTAAAAACATTTTTATGCTTTCAAGGTCTCATGAAAAAGAAGGAGAAGATATCAGTGATATGGATGGAGTACATAGAGATGAAATTAACGACCTTGGCGTGATATTTTTATTACAAGACAATAATAACAATGATCGCAAAATTTACATTGTAAGCCTTTTCATTATTTAAAAAACGTTTCTTTCTAAAAAAAAATTTTAACGTTATGTTTTGTAAAACTCGCTTACAAAAATTAAAAGAGCCATTCTTTATGTACGACATAAGATTAAGGTAGGTGTTAAGATATATGACGTTTAGTTTTTAGACCAGAAATCGCCCTAAAAATGTTTTTATGGAATTAAAGTTAAGAGTAAGCAATAGACACAGAAAAAAATACGAAGGACGACTGGAAAGTATTTGTTAATTATTTAATATTATATGATACGTGTGAGGTGACAAAATATCAATTTGGACTCCAACACTGATAATATTGATAATGCTATACTGAATTTCAAATTTTCTATAGCTGTACATGGTAAATCTTTTTTTTAAATATGAAGTAAACTCAATTTTAACTATTTATTAGGTGGACTCAATGCGAAGAACTTCAAAAGACCCCCGGCTAAAATATATGAGCTACGAGTCAAAAGAAAAACGTAATGAAACTCTTTGTAATATGACATCATCATCCTCAAGTTCTGACTCAATAGAACAAAAGAATCCGGGAAACCCTTACACTTTATTCAAAGGCCATTATAGACAGAATTGGCTGTGGAATCATCACGTAAGAATTTTTAAATATTGTGCATTACTTGCTACCTTACTAAATTTACTATTTTTTTCGCGTCCCTATCGCCATCTTCGGTAGCGGAGTGCGCGAGGATGATATCCCTGCATACTCTGTGGGCTTTGAAACCGTTAGAAGTTTAAACGAAAAGGACAAATTAGTTTGTTACCAATTTGGTTTGGACATTATAAGCTGAACTACTCGATTCTCCGTTAGAAATATAGTTCCATGATTCGAAGAGCACGTTGTGCCGTCTCTGGTAACGATTGCTGTACATCAAAACACAACCATGCCAGAGAGTTTAATAACTCTGCTTTGATTCCGTTATTATTCCCAACGGCGTAAAGCACTAACGGGTCGGTGGCTAGGAACAGCAAAACCTCCAGTTCGCAGACCACCCAATAGGTGAAAAGACCACCTATAAGCATTGCTGGTAGACAGAAGATGCGGGAAGCACATGGCTGGCGTAGGTAGATGGGGACAAATAGCAGAAACCTATAGGCTGATATCACAATGATCGTGATAAAGATTGGTTTTTGAGCGATAGCCTTGGAGTTCTGTGTTTAATTTTTCAAAAAATCATTCAACAAGAATATATAAATGCAAATTTTGTTCAATTTGCAGATGGATGGAGATCACATGAACGTCAATCCTTATGGACCGAAATTTGATAGTTTAGGACCTACAGGCAATGAACTATTCATGGGGCGTAAATGGTGGTACTTTAACCAGGTGAATGGCACTATTTTGCTTTGATTTTTTAAATAATTGTTATTTAGAAGTTCGACTCTTGTTTGTAAAGTAAATCACCTATCTTCTTTTCAGTTGACATCATTCTTCAAGTCTCTCTGAGATATCACATTAATGAAGTATTAATTCTCCTTTTTTTATCAACAGGACGACTACAAACCTTTCCGAAGACGAAAGTAACACATTCGTGGATCTGGATAGTAGACAATATTGTTGGTTGGTAGACATGACGGCAACGCATTAAAAAATAAAAATATTATAGCATTTATAATTATTTTCGTTATTTTTCTTACCCAAATATCTAAGACGAAGATGTTTTTTGTTGCCGGTACACAATTTGCCTGCTGGCATCATAAAACTTGTTTTCTATGTGAATCTTAATTACTACGAGAGGTAAACAGTGTAGAAAAGTAGTAATACCATAGGTATTATCTAATAATCGAAATCAAATGGGAACAGACGAGAAAAAATCCTAGAAGTTATGGATAGCTCTAACTGACTTGATAAATTAATACACACGTAGGCTACGTAATAAGTACTTAAAAAAAAGAAACGTCCAAATACTACAGTATCATAAGATTGGCGAGCGCAGTGTAGAGTGATTTATGAACATGAAACGATGTAGTCCATTTGCTAAATTCATCCTTTAGTAACGTTCACGGGTAGGAACGGGGACATGTTATTATTCTTAGCTGGCAGAATACGGTATAGTCAAATGGTAGCTGATAATGTTTTTAATTTCATGCATTCGATTTTTACTTCGCCAAAAGTAAAGTAGTAGGCACAGATTGTCAGAAGAACCTGACTTATAGTCCTTGATCAAAGATATTTTATGATGGTGTCCAAAATAATTGATCGGTGTTTGTTTATCATTTTAATGATCACAGTTGTATGTATTTCATTGTTTTGTACCTACTACTTTCTGAGTACATTTAAAAATCTAACCGATTACCTACTGTCATTTAGATACAATTTTACGCATTTATTCATAAGAACAATCATAGGAATGTAGTTAAATTCTTTGCGTCTAATCTGCGGTTTAGTATCAGACTATGTGATGAGATAATTATAATTTTATTCAAAATTTTGTAACCAAATTTTGACCATATTATTATGACCATACCTTTTATTGATTTTTAAATATTGACACATTTTCCAAATATTTCAAGTTTTGTTTTAGGATGAAATCTACTCTTTTACCCTCCAAGAGCAACAAGAACATGTCTTAGTAAGTGTTTTTATCGAATTAATACTGAAATTGTGATACAAATATTTTTAACAAACCAACATTTTAAATAATAAAGAAATAAGAGTATTTTTTTTTTAGAGAAGATCCTTTAAGCGTCCTAACAATGGACGCATGGTAAGTGCTTTAGGCGGTCAGTTCTGATACGTAGATATTCCATGATTTGCTGGATACGATTTATTATACACAAAAAAACAGTTGGTACACTCCCCTACTTCGAATTTGTCCTCTTCTTTCGGTTGTCGCAAACCGTAATATTGTCCGGCATAGAGGTTTTTCGGAATCGGAAGGTGGGTTGGCGAGCACAGAGCTAAGTATAGATGTTGATAGGTAACGCTGCTGTCGTTTCCCTGGTTCCACCACTCAGTAGTATTATACGACACTCATGGGTAGAAATGGGGTGATACTATTATAATTTACTACAACATTTACTGTGAGATCGTTCTAAAATAATAAAATGCCTTTTTATTGCTCAGATGTTGAAGCAACAAAGAGGGTCATCCTTTACTTCACTTAATAAAAAACGTTTAAGCCCTTTTTCATACAATCCAAGAGAAGAAAATTCATCTAGAGAAAATAATGATTTTTTTTTTTTTTTTTTTTTTTTTTTATGATGGGCTTACTCTGACCCCAATCTTACCTAGAGCAGAGATGGGATCTACGGTGGAGCGAGCTTGCCCAGAAGATGCCTATTCACTCTAGACTTAAAGAGATTCAGGTTATATGCACTCGGAAATACAGACGCAGGCAGGGAATTCCATTCTTTAGCCGTGCGCATAATGAAAGATGATTTGAAGCGCTTAGTGCGTAATGTGGGTATATCAACTAAGAACGGATGGTAGCCGGCCGTGCGTCTGGATGTCCGATAGAAGAAAGGAGACGGTGGTATGAGCTCATGCAGCTCACGCGCACACTCTCCGAAGTACAATCTGTAGAAGACCGATAGGCAAGCAACCTTGCGGCGGTGAGCCAGGCTGTGAAGCTTGGTCGCCACCAGTTTTTTATCGCCTATTAATCTCTTGGCTCTGCGTTCCACCGAATCCAGTGCAGCAAGTTGGTATTTAGCCGAGCCATCCCAAAGGTGACAGCAGTACTCCATGCAAGATCGGACTTGAGCTCAAGAAAATAAACATGCAAAAAGTAGCAACAATAAATTGTCTTCTAATAAGGAACAGAATCAAGCATATAAAAAAAATTACGAAAAAATAAAGAGAAATGAAGAAAAAGATATAAAGATAATACAGCAAAAACCAGATAAAGATGAAAAGATTATAAAACAAAAAGAAGAAGATATGAAGCAAAAGAAAGTTGCTGATACTTTGGTTTATGGAAACATTAATAACGATGTGCTTGGGATAAGGTAAGCATTACGTTTATCAAGTGTACTGCTAGACAAAAGCCAACCCTTGAGCTGGTTTTAAATAGGAAAATGACTGAATTTAAATTTTTACAATCTTTTTAGATATGGTAATACTCCTTATCGCTGGAAATATACCGGCTTCAGGAAAAAATATCCAAAAAATATTCGAAGACTAGAAAGGTGAGCATAAAATACGTGGATAACTTTAATTGGCTATGTAAATACATAAAATCTGTAATTACATTATGTAATACTGCTGTTGTTATCCCTAAATAAAGAAAATAAATAAAATTTTGTAAAGTTTCTTGAAGAAGCAAAATAAATATTAACCATAACTAGTTTAGTCTTAGCACAACAAAGTGAAGCTTCATAAAAACGTTCCGAAACTCACACAGACGCATTACGCAGCTACACGGCACCTTATCCTACTGGATCTTGCCGGATGACGCTACTGTGTAACATTTGACTGCTTTAAAATATTACTTTTAAGCTAGTAATATACATAATAAATGATAGATGAAAATGATTGAAAGTTTTTTAAGGTCTCACAAAGAAGACGGAGAAAAGGATAGCAGCGAAGATTTCACAAATAAAGAAACTTATGATGTTGCTGGCGTAAAATTACCTCTGCAAGAAAATAATAGCAACATACGCAAACATTACGTTGTAAGCAAAATTATTTTAAGAGAACTAATATTTGAGAACATAAACGTAGCCGTAGATATGTGTAGATTAAGTAATTGTAAGGATTATATGGAAAATACCCTCGACTAGACTATATCCTCATGACGCCCATGTAAGGCGCAAGCTACACAAAGGTGAAGTGCGATATCTGTCAGAGAAGTGATCGTCAGCCGTCATCGATGCAACGTGTGTAGCGTTGTCTCTTGTTTCATACATATTATACGGAAATGGTTTCAGGCGTCACGATGTCGCACACCTCTGTGGAGCTTGCACCTTACGAAGTCATGCCCATGCCATGCCCCTCTGGCCTGCATCCGGCGGTGTACTAATGAGGCTTTTGATATTGAATGTCGCTGATAAAATGTTTGCAATTTCATGCATTTGACTTTCATTCGCATAAAGTTTGATTAATATTTACAACAGCAGAATAGACAATTCGTCAAAATTTTCTTTCGCACAGACACATTGTCAATTTTATTTTCTAGTAAAACAAGTTAAATCAAGATGTTTTTAAAATACATTCATCCCTGTATCTTGATTATTTCTATGATTGTAGTTGTATGTATCTATAGCAATTTTAAACACAGATTTAATATCTTCCACATCCATCTAGATTATTTCTTTTCTTTAAGGACCTACATAAAAATAAAACGTTTATTTTACAATTCAAACATTTATTATTACCAATCTTAAGCAGGAACTAATAAAATGTTACAAATATTGATAATAATTTTGTTATAGGATGGGGTCTACTCTAAAGTTAGCTTCCAAGAACAACTAGAACACGTTTTAGTGAGTTTCAACTAAATTATCGAAGATAATTATTTTGATAAGGTTAAAATTAATTGTTTTTTAAATTACTATTTAAAAATATTTTAGAAATCTCGTCGTCAAAGCGGAGATCATATTGAATCAATACAATATGTAAGTTAACCATTTTTAAAGGTATACTGCCTACCCCGCAAGGGAAAACTCCAAAGGTTTTATACATATGCATGTGTTTGTCTGTATGTATGTGTGCTATTTTTTGTGAAATTAAGTGAATTCGTTATTTTTATACAGTCACGACGTCAAATGGATTCCAATATACCAAAGCAAGTAAGCATTTTTTCATTTGCCATATTATTTAGTGTGTTGAATTTTATTGTAATAATTATAAAAATAGAAATATTGAAACAAAAATTCAAAAATATATTAGCAAATATTCGAACAAACTACTTTCGTAGTACCGTGCCAGCGCTCAAAACACTATGCTTTCTCTTGCGTTATTAAAGAAATTTGGTAGTGTTGGTTAGCACCATTTTTGTTTTTAGTAATAAGTATTTGTCTTTTAGTACCGCCGAGATTTCATGTTGGACCTTGACAACGGGGGCCAAATTATAGGAAAACCGTCTCTGCCAAGTCACCTGCCTGAAGCCGAACCGATTCTACCAGGTCATACTCTTTTAAGACCAGCTATGGGGATGCTGAAGTCTTCCATCAAGTTTCCTCACAGGGAGCTTGAGAACGGAGCTGGTGTGCTTGGAAATTATAATAACTTAGGCTTGAAGTGAGTTATATTTTAATAATTTCACTCTTTTAAAAAATGTTAAAATATTATTTTTTTTTTTATAAATACGCCTGATCTAAATCGCTAAGCAAAATATTGAATATTGAAATATTTTGTGGTTTCATCTTGTAAGTAACTAAATTTTTTGTCTGTACAAAATTTAAGGATTCCGGTCATTAGAATTGCTAGTATACTAAATTATCCCCGGTTGGATGAGAATAATAAATTGTTTTAAATTTTCTAGATGGGATGGAAGAAACGAAAGAGTTCTTTATACAGGATTCAGAAGAAATGCTCCAAACACTAGAAGATCTTGGGTTCATTCACCTAGAAGCGGCCGCAAAATGCTTGCAGATTACATAATGGTAAAACTTACTGAATGTTTTATCTAAAGCTAAGGAGTTAGTAGCAGAAAAGTTCAGATTGGTTGAATTTTCTATTTGTATGAAATATATAACAATATTATGCGTAAAAAAGACACATACACATTTAGACAATTTGTTAGGCTTCTAATTCGAAATAAGTTGAAAATAAAAATATATACCTAGTTAAGAATAAAATTAAAGTGGTAATCGTCTTTAAAAATATTTTATCCTTTTAAAGGTCGTACCTTCTGGAGGAAAAGCTGACCCAAGGTATGCTAAGTGATTACGAATATTCTGCTCATTTTGAACGAACTTATATTTAAAGAAATGATTTATCTCAAATGTTGTCTAATTCATGATAAAACAAATTTATTTAATAAACATTTTTTTTCAGTCTTTCTATCACTAATTTGGTCCTGGATATGGTAAGCTTTTTTTTGTTATTATTGTTAATGTTTATTATGATTTATGATTGAGTTCGTTTTATACACAGTACATCCACACTACCTATTTCTCATTACCTAATTCTGAGCCTAAAAATTAATTACTTTTCCAGAACAAAGAAAAAGAAGCATCCCGAAACGTGTTGAAGAGATTGAAATCTATAAGACAACCTGTGAAAAAGAATAATAGGCATGTAATTTTGATTTTCTAGCCGAAAAGTAGACATTCTTTTTAAAAAAATATTTATGTACAAAATTTTTAATATTAAATTCATGTATAAAATAATTATTATTTTGTTTATTACAGGCTAATAATGTATGTAGCCAACCCAACAGGATCGCCACTCTTTTTAAAAGATTTGTTCAGAGATACAAATTCAGTAATGACTTCATAGATATTCTTAAATATACTTTATAATTAAAATACAAATTACTGTTACATTTAAAACATTGAAAATATAACATAGAAATAAAATTAAACTCAACTACACGTCGAAAGGAGGTTCAATTTTTCTTGCATATCGAATAATGTTTGGAAAAAGTTGTTCTCCTTCACAATTTGAAATCATTTCAGCTATTTTTAATACCTTACACATATTATGATGAAATCCACCATTTATTAATTAGGTGCCTTAGTGGTATAGCACGATATATTATCTAAAGTAAAACATAAACTTTTAGTGGATCAGATCTCATGGGTGTGATTAAACACAAAATTTTGTCAGAATTTTCAACTGAAAAAGATTAATACTGAAATAAAGGATGAGCTGATCAATTTACTACTAGAGATCCAATATTTTTTTAATATTTCGACTCATACGTGTAATAATTAGGATTGGTTAATTATTATTATAAGGGTAGATCGAAGGCATTTATAGAGAAACACTTATTAAATAAAATGAAAATGTGTACTACCCATTGACGTGTTATATCTTTGAACCTACCTTGAGAAAACTTCAGTTGTAGGACTTTAAATTTTAAAATATTGATCCTTCGCGCAATTATTCGATTTCATATTCAAACAATCCGAAATACTGCGAAAAACTTATTCGCAGGTCGTTTGTTATTTGTCACATTTATACTACCTATATCTACTTAGATTAGATTATATATATAATGCAATAGGAGACGGTTAAATTATAATGCAGTAATAATCATTTTAAACTTACAAGCTTTTTGTTCAACAAAGAGCGCCCTCTATTTTGTTTCAGATTGCAGAAGATGACGTAAATAACTGGGTAAGTATTTTTCAGTACTGCTAAATCAAATCGATCGAATCAGTAGGTTAAAGTATGGTTGTTAGAGCATTAGTTTTATGTATATTTTATAAAAAAAATATATACCGGGAGTAACAATAAGGGTATTACAAGCCGAAAGGAGGTGAAGGTACTCATGAAACTGAACAACTTCCCCCATGGAACATATATGAAAATATGAAAAATAAATTGGACCTCCCATAGTAAGTTAGTAAGCTGAACGGCAATTTTGCTAAATATAGGTATAGGGACTTAAAATAATTATTTATTGTTGAAAATTTGCAGGAAAAACTTAAATGGACTCTTAAAATAAAATAATAAGATCTCTATTAAGTAATTTGTTTTAAATTCTGCTCAATAGTAATTAAGTTTTACTGTAATTTTCGAACAGATAATAGAAAGACTATTCCATTCTCGTCGAGATGATGGTATGGAAAATGACGGCATCATAGAAGAAAATGAAGGATTCGCAAAAGAAACAAAAAACCATTCCAAAGAGCAAAAGGAAAAATGGAAGAAAGAACAAGTCAAACGTGAGAAGTTTTATGCCACAAAAGTAAGTTAGCGGAACCCATCTGGGTTTTATTAAATCGAAGCCTTCTATGATACCACCATTTGACTATTCTTTGATATTCAGACACATAATAATTGTGTGTTGTCAATGGATGGTAAAATGAGTTTCTTTTTAATTTGAAGCAGGATGAAAATTTAATGCAGGATGAAATCTTGCCTCTTCCGTTATGTGAAGCTTTCTAGTTTACTTGATTTTAGTGGTTAAAAACTTACCCGGAACTTATTTACAGAACTTATTCAATACCATAAAAATTAATCCAGAAATGATTAACTTTGAAGATTTGGTCCCTGAATTAGAATCTTCTGAAGACAAGAAGAAACGTGCTTGGTGGTTTTATAATCAGGTAACAAAAAATTAAAAGAGATTTATTTATCTCTGTTTACTCACTGGTTGGTCGGCAGAGAATTCAACATGCCATTAAGCCCGATTTTTGCAGAATTCAAAAGTAAAGTAAATTCGTTGCAGTTGCGATTTAATTTACAAACACATTTTAGTTTTTATATGATTTCAAAGTATTTGATGTTTTATAATAATTCATGGAATAATCCGCGATATTTTTTCCGTCAGTGCGAAATCCCTACTTGTATAGCATTCAGTGTGTGACAAAAAAACGAGGAAAAAATCGTGCGAATGAAAATCACTGTGCGGACAGGGCTTTAAATTAAATTTTCGTTCACTACCTGCCTACTTTCCTGCCTACTGAGAACTTTTTATTATTCCAGGTTGATTACAAGCAGTTCAATTCAGTTGAATTACGAGACTGAATAATTTTGACAAAATAAACATTTTTAAATTAATTTGAGTTTTATTGGAAAACAGTGTATAAAGGATTTTAGATTTTTACTGCACCAAAACTAATGAAAACAAAAAAATCTTGGGAAGATATAAAAATTCACATCAAGTTAATTTCATAAATTAATAGGACATTTTTCTAAATAAGTTTATTTTAATATTAGTGACATCTTTTGGCCTATCTCTGAACTTGGTAACTGAATAAGAAAGCTACCTGTTCACTGGGTTTCAGCTACAACTGGAGTCGATTGCTAAATAAGTTACACGTTTGTCAGATAGATGACGCTTTTCGAGAAGAATTTAGTAGTAGAGTCGACGCTACGAAAGAAATCCTGGAGACTGATAAAACTGAATGATACGAGTAGATATCTATCTCTCATCTTTATTAATATTTATTATTGTACTTTACGTACATATACATACATCTCCTTTTATACGGCGTGTTATCAACAGCCCGTATATGTTCAAAATGGTGATTCTAGGCATCTATCTATATAGGGTGTCAGGGACAGCTTTCCGAATACCGATAGGGTGCATTCAGAGCATGTAACTGAACAAATTCCCATGAAATATATTTTAGCGGACATAGGTATTTTTTGACTTTTTATAGTAAATGCAGTCAGCTCATCGTTGGTTCAGGTGATTATAACTTATACGGCGGGCGTTGCAAAAACCATGCCAGTGGCCTGCTGGCTTGTAGTAGTAGGCAATTTCAAAACTCTGACAGCAAGATTCATTGGATCGTTCGTTGACCCAGAGTCGCAAATAAAAAAAAGAAAATATGAATATCGGTCACTAGCATAATAGCACCTCATTAAGTATTTCTAATTGTCTTAACTTCATGCAATCTTATCTCATTGTTTAATTTTTTACTTACACAACTTATCTATCTATAGTATAGATATATAAATGGGTAGGTACTTACATTAGATGAAGTCATTGCAAGACTAATAATTATTAAAATGTTACTACCTACGCTAACATGAGTTTCTCTTTTATTATGTAGCTGTAAAAATGAGTTTTACAACTAATTGTAAGTAAAATGTGTTACTTTTAAATCTATATTAGTTAGGTACCTTTATATTCTACAAAAATAAAATGTAACTTTAAAGGAGCATTTACACTAGTAGCAGTCGTAATACGCACGAAATGACACGCACGACGCATCGAAACGCAACATTTGTAAGTATGAATTAATTCAGTATAGCTCTCATATTATAAAGAGAAAATATTTTTTGTATGTATGTAAATAAACAATAAACATTAGAACTAATGGAAAGGTTGTTTTTTTTTTCACACAATTAGACTTTCACGGGAAAATTATTAAGTGAAAAGGTGCAGGTTCCTTAATAAAGCAGTCGGCACTAACACAAAATACAACGTTTACAGAAGGGTCACTCGACCTTGATAAGGATTTTCATTATTGCCACTTGTTTTAAAGCCGGGGTTATTAAATTCAATAAGAAGACCAATACAGTTTGAAATCTGATACAAGAACGTAATATGATTCTGAGCCGATTTTAATGCTAGAAGTATGACGTATAAGGCAACCGAGGCTACCATCTTCTTATTACCTTTGATTCTTATGAGATGCCAATTCCTTGCAGAATAAAAGTCAGTAAGCGACAAAATCGTCGCAAGTACTGAGTGAGCCATCTGTATAGTCGCCCCGCGCGCCGTCTCCTTAATTTGTGGTACTTACCTTGTTAATCGCAAAATTTTGCACAATTTAAAGGAGTGTTAGACAGATAAGGAGATTTACATATTATGTAAATTTCATATTAAGGTACGCATTTTTAAACAATACCTGTTTTAAGGCAAATAATTTCAAGTACCTGTTTGAAATCGTGACAAATATTTTGAAGAACAATTGGTTAAATTAATTTCAACAAGGTTGTGTATCTAATAGGAGCTGAAAAATGTTATGTGTTGTGATAATTTTGTATTAGTTAAATGTGACTCCACTGGAAGCGTAGACGTAGAGCGATGGAAAATATGAGGCTGTACAAATATATAGCTGTAATTACGTTATTAGTTTTGTTGATAAGTTTAGTTCTTGTATTATTGTTTGTGTTCGTCTTCAAGTCTGACGGGTGAGTTGTTACAACGAATAATATTGGTGTAAATTATATAGACATAAATTTTTTGTAAAAGTTATCGGGAAGGCTCTTTCTAGGCAATAATAATTAAGTTTTAGACTAATTCGTGCTATGTTTTAAGTGTTAATAACTTCAGAGTGTGTTCTCCTAATAAAATTGAACATTATTGTTAGAAGCTATTTGATAGTATTTGAAATAAATATGTAGGACCTTCTATTCAAAAGTGTTCAAAAATGGGTCACATTGTCTCATGCAAAGTGATTTCGAACACTTTTCCATTTTGTAAATTAATAACGGAAGTTGTTCAGACCCATACCTATGTTAGAACACACTCGGAAATATATTATGTTCCTAATTAATTGTAACCTCACCTACACATACCTCTATCTACCTATTTGTTTGCTTAGCTGCTTACTAAAAATTGTCAAATGTATGTTACTACGTTAATTAATACTTATAGCATCTTAAGGCACATGCGTATTTATAATAAAACATTAGGTATATTACTAATCAACAGTGGAACAGTTAAGGTTACTTAAGAGGAGCATTATGACAAAACTGTCAGTTGTTAAATCAGGTTTATTAGGATGACATCACTGTAACACATTTGAAGGTAAAACATGATAAAAATATAATAAAACAATATGTCAATGCCATTTGTTTCATGCGGGTTAATATTTAAGATATCATATTATGATATTTCTACTTTGCTCTGAAAACTCGTCTTCAATTTAAATTATTTAAATAGGTACTGTAAATTTATGATATCCTCAAAATATTTTAATGGAAAAAGAACTAATCACGTTATATGCAGAAAAGGGAAAAGTAAAAGCCAAGGAATATACCTATGCATACTTGCACTGAAAACATATTCAACACGAAAAAATGTACTTTAGGTGTAATATTGAGAACGTAAACGATACATAAATCATATCTTAGCTACAACTTAATATTATTCCAATTTTGCAAGATTTCCAAAAATTACTACAAAAGATAAATTTAGCGAAATTTATAAATATACTTTAAAAGCGAATGATTTAGGTTGTTAGGGTGTATAGCAACTTTACATTTAGCTAATTATACGTAAAGAGGAGGAGACAGTTGTCGTTAACTAGGCAATTAATGAGTATATTATGCTCAGGCGTACCTAGGTACGTTTTCTCCACAATCACAGATGGGATTATCCCTCAAGCGATATTTTGAAGTTTAAAAGGCGAACATTCAGTATGACACCGGCGACCATCAGATCGCGGTTATTTGAAATTGTAAAATCAACAATTACTAACTTTATGTCATATTTATGACGTCTAATCATAGTGAAACATCACCTTACCTTTTTCGAAAACGTAGCACTAATTTCTGTTTTTTTTTTTGGTTAAATTATTAAATTATCATTAGCAGAAGAGCAAGCGCAATTTTAAATAAAATTTGACTAAAAAATATATTTTTGTTTTGTTTTATTACATTTGGGGAGCTTAAAGCCTAAAAAACATTTTTTACTAAATCGGGTACATGCAGGTACGAGTATCTATTTCTAATGCATATTTTTAGAACAAAACTCACAAATAAAGGTTTAAATCTTAATAGCGATCATTAATGACATTATTGATTAAACTACCGAAGGTTATATGTTCATTTTAGCTCTCTGTTGAACATTTTTGTTTGTTAGACAAGTACAAACTATCAATTAAGAACTAGTTTTACCGTTTTGCAGACAACTGGGTATTAAAATAAAGAACAAGTTTTATATTATTTAAAATCATTAGTGCTGGCCGCGTGTAAAAGACAAAATTTAAATGGCATAATGAGGGTTCCATAGGTGCAAAGTTTTTTAAAGATTTTATTTTTAATATAATATTTATTTATTTTATGTGTAGCCTCGCTATGTCCATAATTTGAAGTTCAAGATTAAAATATTAATTTGTAAAACGGCAGAACATCATGTCAAAAAGAATTTTTTTAAACCACTCATCTGTGAACTTGTCAACGAGCGGCATCGGAAAAATATTTATATCCATAAAAATACATTTAAAAATATATATTATATTAAATACATGTTCGTTCACAGATGTACCTATACAATTTCCGTAATGGCACTTTCTAGATATCTAATATTAACTGTTTGAAATGCATGTTTAATGTAGATAACATTTCCATTGAACCTTGGGTTGTGATTAAAAACTGTTTAATTTAATAAAAAATCTAGAAATTATTTGCCTAGGCAGTCAGGGTGACAAGGTTGCAACTCTCTCTGTCGAATACGATAATTTTATTATTACTATAAATTTGAGTAAGCTTCGCAGTCTTGCACATTCTTATTGATAACAATTTAAAAATGGTCGGTTTAAGATTAATTATATTCTTGTAAATTGCGGAACCTTAAAATTTAAAACTAATTGATTTGTAATATCTTTTGTGGAACGAATTTGCTTTATATTTCTGAGTTGGTAGACTAGTGTGCACTTGTACTTATTTAATTTGCAATATAGTTAAGTTGGTGTAGTTTGACGTAAACAATAATTATGATTTTTTTGTTTTTTATGTGTATTCTAGTGATCAGGTATTTAAGAAACTATAAATATAAATATTTTGATTTTACTTTGTTCTTTCTAATATTGAATTTATTGTGCTTGTGATAAAGGAACATAACTTTAGCTGTATGGATGCAGTGTATTCTTTAGGGAATATTTTTCTTTGGCATGTGGCAAGTTTTGTGTTACCAGTAATAGCATTCGTTATTACAAAAAAAATTGCCTATAGCTTCATCTATGTATTTATTTTTGCTGTAAAAAGTGTAAAACCAACCGCTACGTTTGAATAGTTTTAATATTTCGTTTTTTTTTCAGTGCTGAAAAGATTCGGGCAGGACCAAAATTGGTCATAGATCATGATGGAGGTGCAGACGATGCAATGGCTATTTTTCTTGCGTTGGTCTACGAACAACATTTTAATGGGTAAATTATTTTGTGGTACAATTATAATTATAAAATTGAGTCGATCGTTTTCGTTCTGAAGTAGGCTTTTGATTATCTCTGCCACTTTATGGTACCCTTAATTTGCAAGCGTTGCGACAACGACGCGCGTCGTTGTCTGTCGCTGCGGTCTTGTAGAAAAACCCGACCGCATCCCATAGGTTCAAACTCTAAGCTTCTCAGCGCGCTCTCAACGTGACGGCGGCGTCGTGGCGCGCCGCAACGACGCCGACGCTCGGTCTTTCTGGTTCCCCATACAAACCCATACAAACCAGTCATTTGACGTCGTTGTCGCTATCGCTTGGTTTTTAAGCCTAACATTATTGTTAAAATTCAAACTTGTTTTTATAAAATCTATAGGATTTGACATGATTGAAGTCTTCTCATGCCCTAGATAAGTTTATCTTCTCTACGGTACATACTATAAAATAAATGTCATAGAGATATGACATTTATATACTTCCTAAAATATTTACTTTACATTTTTCAGGCCAAATGTGATCGGGCTAACCACGACACACGGAAACGTGGGTGAAGAGCAAGTCTTTATAAATTCACAAAAAATACTTAACATTGCTAAGCGAAGAGATGTACGTATCTTATCTGATAGATGATACTTAGAAATAAGTAGTTGTTTTCATTCTTATCTCAAGTGCTACATTTTGAGCAGCAGATAAGGATAAGACAATGCATGTGACAAAAATAGGTATTCATGAAAACAAAATAAGATGCTTGCAACATTTTTATTTATGAATTAATACTTTTCTAATTAAAACAAATTAGAAAAGTCCTGGTACCGCTTATAACTTTTGAGTTTTCCAAAATGTAACACTCATAATTATAATTCTGGTAGCATAATTAATATTATAATAAGTAAAAGAAAAGAAAGTCATGCCGCTCCCATATCGGCTTATACAGCCATGAAAAATCTTGCCTCAGACACTGAATAAATCGTCTGTCACAGACGTATGAGGCCAATGATGAAGTAAACAATTAAAATTATAAAACCTTTTAAATTTTTAAATTTTACATTTAACTAAAAAAACCTTTTGAATTTAACTACAGCCCTAATGGCTGGGCGTATCTTAATATGTGAGATGTAGCTAGATACGTTTTAGCAGCATGAGTGACACTATATTAAAAAGTCATAAAATTCAAGATTTTATCGCAAAATACAACTTTGAAATATTTAATACATCTACTTGTTTTAGGTACCGATCTATAGAGGAAGTACCTCTGCTATCGTGCATTCGCCACCTTCAGATTATTACTTCGGGAAAGATGGTTTGGGAGACTTGAACGACGTAGTGTATGAAACTCTCCTGGGTCCAAAGGATGTACCAATTCATGCACAAGCTGAACACGCTGCTGTGGCTTTAATTGAAATGTCAAAGAAATATGAAGGTAATTTTACTGGATTCAAGTGCCAATCGAACTAGTAATAATTTCTTAACAAAGTATGAAACTCCAACATCATACTCTGAATATACCACAGTAACTTTGGCTACTTTTTACCACGAATAATTATATATAAGTAATAGCAGCCCGTGAAACCCCTGCTGAAAGGTATAATGCAAATCACATGTACATTGTCATTGTCGTAGTTCCATGTCAGGCAGCTGCTACTTGTAGTAGGCGATTCAGACAGGGTTCATTGGGTCGATAGATGACTCGATGTCATACACAAAAAGAAATGCACTGATTTCATGGCATAAAATATTACTGTAAAATTTTCAGGAGAATTGACCGTAGCTGTGATTGGTCCAGTCAGTAACATTGCACTGGCTGTAAGACTTGATCCAAAGTTCATCAGCAGGTTAAAGCACCTATACATAGCTGCAGGAAATATTTACAGTAAGTTATTTTTTTGCCGTATGGTGTTGGCCTACAATAGCATCACCACATATTATTATTTCCCGTGGGTGTCGTAAGAAGCGACTTAGGTATTTGAGAGTTGATATGTATTGCAATTTAGGAGACAGGCTGACAACCTATCACTATGATGATACAAAGTCATTTAAATGACTTTAAAAATTGTCAGACGTGGTGTAAATGGCCATTTTTTGCAGCTGTTTTCACTCTGCCTACCCCGCAAGGGATATAGGCATGTTATATGTATATATGGTTTCTTTTTATTTTATTCGATGAATAGCTCTTACTTAGCCAATGTCATCTGCGTGTATTTCAAAATATATTATTTTCAAGATTTTTTTTCTTTTATCTATTTTTTCTCTCTCTCTTCGATTCGGACACCCTATTTATTTAATTTTATACCTATTTCATTTATTTTTTCAGGTGAACAACATCCAGAACCGGAATTTAATGCTTTGCTCGACGTAGAAAGTTATCATATTGTAACAGAAAATTCATTAGTCGACAACGTTACTTTTATTCCATTCTCACCGTTCCATGATTTGCATAATATAAGTATGGTGAGTATTTTAACAGATTATCAAAAACAACAAATCTGCGAATTTCTAAAATGAAGGCCCTGTCCGCATAGCGATTCTGTGCAAATCATCAGATGAAAACGTCCCTTTTTGTATTTGTACAAAATTAAATATTGCGCGAAAAAAATCGGGGAACGTGAATTAAATTCGCTGTTCGGACAGGATCTTGCTTGGTTGGTGCTTGCTGTACTTACAGAGTTACAGACTAAAAATTAATTTGTATGGAAGAGCTGATTTTGTTTCTCGATTTTGGAAGGCTATATAATAAAAGTTGTTTATTAGCATGAGTAGAATCTATCTGCATCATGTAAGTTTGGGTACTAACAAAAATATTGAGTTACCAATTACAAGAAAAGTATTAACTATTACAGGACTGGAGACTGAATATCTTAGGAGGCATAAACACTCCAATCATGAAGGCTCAGAAACTATTTGAAAGGCTTACAACTTTCAAACCAATATGGAACCACCTGGATCCTCAAGCTATGGCCATGGTTCTTAATAACACGCTTATCAGTAATGAAACTTGCTCAAATAACAGTATTATATTATGTGGTGAGTATTTTTATGAGAAGAAGTGGCTCGAGTAACTTGAGGTTCTGCTAACAGTACCTACTTACCAATTTAAATGTTTAGTGCTACCTGTGTAATAATCATGTTCCATTAAATATGACAACTTACGCCGACAACCTTTGACGCCTTATTTGATAAGGCTGTATTTTCATCTGCACCGCATGTTTATCTGCCATTTTTCTGGATCCTATTTTTCGACACACAGATCTTCGCGTTAAACTACGGTTTTCACAGTTTGTCATTTGTATAGTGGCTGTCAAGAACCACTATGTCCTCTGATGTGCGTGCAATTTACTAGTATTTACGCAGATCTCTTTTTCTTTTCGTGTGGGACACCGTGTCGTCCAACGACCTGCTGCCGCACTACGACATCCGATGTGGCGCAGTGGTACTGCAACTGCTTGCGATGCAGAAGGTTCCGGGTTCGATTCTCGGTGGGGACACCCACAAAATTGATTATTTCCACGCGACAAGGCGAAACCACCTGATTGTCCGAAAAAGAAATGGTTTCAAAGAAAAAGGCACATTGAACTAACGGTCTCGGTTGCTATGATCACTTAGACGGCGGTGGTTACACAGCCATGTCAGAGGCCTGTTGTTTGTAGTAGGCGGTTGTAAAACTCTGATTCCAGGGTTCATGTACACAGTAAAAAAATATAATCCTACGTTACATTCTTTCAGATCCTGGACGAGGTATAAACACCAACCATTTCACTGATTGTAACGACTCAAACGCGAAGATTGCATACGCGGGACCAACTGAGGAATTCAAAACATTCCTTTACGATGTGTTTTCAGCTCAACTGTGATAGTTTTTTAAAAATAGTTATTAATGTATAAGTAAAATTTATGTTATCACTGTACATAATTATCATAAAAATATATTAACTGCATAATGATATACCAAAAATTTGCTGAGTTTGATACGATTGTTTTTTTTTCTCTATCGTATTTGGATTTGTATTTCTTCTCTTAAGAAATATTCTATTCTATAATTTGAAACTGCGACCGATATTTTCTCATTTAATTTGGAATTTACTGTACTACCAATAAAAATAAGTAGACTTGATAAAGTACCAATTTTTACTCACACGTTTGTTATTACGTCATAGGTAATAGAAAACATTGACCTATAATGATACAAGGGTCAAAGGCTATCTTACAACTGATACCTAAATATTGTATTACATCTATAACGTTACTTTATGCTACATTACTAATTTCTTAATAAGTAATTTCCTAATCAAAGAAGAAAAAGAAGAATTGGAATGGAAAATAGGTACTATATCTATCATTATACTACTAACTGTAATATGAATGGGTAATAATTATAAGTATACCTTTACAGCCACAACAGTCCACTGCTGAACATGGGTCTCCCCCGTATTTGGGGGTATTGCCATACTCACCACGCTTGGCAGGCGGATTGGCGAGCGCAGTGCAAGATGTTTAATAATCACAGGGAACGCTGCTGCCCATTCCCTGGATAATTATCCCTTAGTCGCTTTTTACGACACCCACGGGTAGAATTGGGGTGAGGCTATTCTAAGCCAGCATCATACGGCAAATTATATTTTCTAAATTATAAGTATAGTTTAGAAAATATAATTTTACTCTTTTTTGTTTGACACGCTCAGCCAAATTGTATTTGCTACACTGTACTACTAATGTAATAATTTATAAATTACTTTATTGTCGTAACAAGAGTTCTATGTACATATCCGGTTTATACTAAGGGAGTCATTTAAGAGTAATTGGTAATTAAATTACGTTTAAAGATAACAAAATTACTTTTTTAGGGTTTCGTAGTCTACTAGAAACCCTTATCATTTCGCCAAGTCTGTCTGTCTGTCTGTCTGTCTGTCTGTATGCCGCGCCCCCATAACTTCGTCAGTTTTGGAGATATCGACATCAAATTTGGTGTGAAGATAGAATGTGTTGACCCAAATTTAGAAATGTTGCGAAAAAAATATTTTAATTGTTGTTTGGACCCCCTTCCCATACATGTGAAAGGGGGGCAAAAAAAAATTTTTTCTCCTGTAATATTGAGTAGGGTATCGTTAAATAGGTCTTTTAAAACTAAGGGGAGGTTTCTTTGACACAAAGTCTCTAAAATGTTTCTGTCTTGAGATATTTGCTTTTAAAAGGGGCGTTTTTGTGCCATAATTTGTTCCAGCTGTAACTTTTAAAGTATTGTGATGGTTTAGAATCGGGTTCATGGATTAATTGAAATTAAAACCAAAGCTTAGCAACGACCAAGTGGAAATATATTGTTATGATAAAATAAACAAGTATAACAAGTTTAGCGTGCGTATCATTGGTCACTATCGTAAAACAAACTTAAATAAAAAATAAATTCAAAAAATAAAATACAAAAGATCAGGCAACTTCCGTTCAGGTTCGAACCCGAGTCGCTTGTTTAGAAGGCAAGCGCACTACTGTCGCGCCACGATGGCTTCGAGGAGACCGTTGAAATAACGGATAGGCTTCCGTCCGTAATTCCAAGTAAGCGAATTACTGTCTTTCACGCGAATGAAAATGATGATTGCCAAAGAGTTAAGGGCGTTTCGAAAGACTGGAACAAAAATACGAAAAGATTACTTACAGGAATCCAGCAGGAAGTATTAAGAACCTAGCGATCGCCGATCGCTCACTAAAACTCACCCCCCGTGGCCGTAAAATAACACTTTAGAAATTTAGCGGAAGAAATTACTAAAATTGCCTTATAGTGAGACACTTGAATCTTGATTTGCTTACATTCGGAGAGCAAAATCAAAAGCAATCGAGGAGATCTGTCTCGATCCTCGTTACTCCATGACGCGAATGAATCGAGAAAAGTGCTAACACCCTCACATAAAAATCTAAAAGTAAACATATCACGCTACGTTAAAACGTGCATAGTAGCGCCATCTGTTGAAAGTGCGGAGCATTACATTATCCCCTCTCCTCAAAAGAATCCGACCAGGATTCCATACAGGAATGTGCCTATATCGCACGTTTAAGATCTGAAGAGTGCCATTTTCCCAAATCTTTGCCTCTTAGGCTTTTCAATCTGTAGACATCGCCTGAGAGTTTTTCTGTGATGACGCCCTGCTCAAATTTGGGACCAAGCTTTGACATGAAGTTTTTATTTGCGTTCGACAGGTACTTAGTGCGTTTCCAAACCACATCTCCAATTTCGTAATTGCACACTCTGCGTCTTTGATTGTAATGCCTGGTGTTGACTTCATACGCTTGTTTAAGCCGCTTTTCTACGTCTTCATAAATGGCCTTTCGTGATTCCAAAAGATCATCGAAGTGCGATCTGTCAAAAGCAAGTGGTGTGGTTTTGTCTAAGTCGTGAGGCTTCCTACCGTGCGTACATGTCTCTCGTCCAAAAAAATAAGTACGAAGGTGTTTTACCCGTCACTTCATGAACAGCGGTACGAATGGCGTGTCCCACATGTGGAATGTATTTGTCCCATTCCTTGTGGTTGTCAGATACATACGAGGCAATGGCTGTACCTATTACTTTGTTCACTCGTTCCGTGGGGTTTGATTGAGGGTGGTAATATGGGGTATACCACAAATCCACACCATAGCTCGCTGCAAGATCCTTGAATAAACTGCATGTGAACTGTTTGCCATTATCGCAAATTATGACATCGGGAGTACCAAACAATAGAAAGATTTGTTCCTCCAAAATCTTAGTGATATTGGCTGCTTTCCCATTCCTGAGAGGATACAAAAGGCAGAACTTGCTAAACCAACATGACACTACCAGTAACATGGTGTTCCCAGATTTTGACCGTGAAATGGCCCCATCAGGTCCATCGAAATCATTTGAAACGGCCTTGTCACACTACGCTGACAACCCATCATGCCACTAGGCTTTAGCTGCGAAGGTTTGTGTTTCGCGCATGTTGAGCATTGACGAACATAATTTTTGACATCTTTGATTAAGGTCGGCCAAAAGTAGCGCTGTCTTACCCTATTTATTGTTTTCTTGATACCCAAATGACCCGCCGTAGGACAGTCATGGCATTCAGACATAATTTTGGAACGCAGTTTTTCCGGTATTACTAACTTCCAACTATCCATTTCTTCAGGGAATTGCTTCAGTTTTAAATATTTCCATAGCCTGTCATTATAGAACGTCCAATCAGATGAATTAGCCCCGTTCCGAGTAATATCTTCTTTTGACTTATACCACTCATCTTTGTCTTCATTTGAGATTTCAATGAGATTTATTTCTTCTTGAGTTGCTCTCGATAGCGCATCAGGAACAACATTCTCTATGCCTTTCCTGTGGACAATTTCATAGTCAAATTGTTGTAGACGCATGGCCCATCTTGCCAATCTCCCATGGGGATCCTTATTCTTGTGAAGCCATTGCAGGGCACTGTGATCAGTGATCACTTTAAAATGGCTGCCTTCAATGTACGGTCTGAATTGATCAACTGCGTGTAGAACACTAAGTAATTCTCTTTCAGAGGCTGAGTACTTACACTCTCTTTCAGTGAGTTTCTTACTAGTGTACGCTACAGGCTTCTCTTGGCCATCAATTTCTTGAAACAGCACTGCACCGGTACCTTTGCTAGATGCATCACACTGAACGGAGAAGGGAAGACTGAAGTCTGGAACGCTTAAGACAGGTGTTGAAGTAAGAGCAGTTTTAAGTTCTGAGAAAGCCTTTTCAGCTTCTTCTGTCCAGATTATTTGTTTGCCCTTCTTGCTCCCCTTGGTCAAGTCATGGAGAGGTGCTGCTACAATCGCAAAATTTTCCACAAATCGTCTGTACCAGCTGGCAAGACCTATGAAACGCTTTAATTCTGTGAAGTTTTTTGGCTGCGGATAGTTTAAAATAGCGCTGACTTTATCAGGATTAGTGCGTAGGCCTTCACTATCAACTATATACCTAAATATTGAAGTGACTGTTTCGCAAATTCACATTTCTCAAGGTTAATAGTTAAACCTGCAGCTTTTAGTTGAGATTTGACCAAGTAAGGGTATCTAAGTGTTCTTCAAAGTGTTATTGCAAATAACAATGTCGTCCAAATAAGTGAAAACTTTGTCTTCATGATCCCTAAATAAACGATCCATGAGGCGTTGCTGTGTTTGGGAGGCGTTGTTTAAGCCAAATGGCATTACTTTGAACTGGTAAAGTCCCTTTCCAGCTAATCCAAAAGCAGTTTTTTCCTTGCTTGATTCTTCAAGAGGAATCTGCCAAAACGCAGATCGCAGATCAATAGTTGAAAGGAATCTAGCATTTCTGAGACTATCTAAGATAGTGGACACTCTCGGCAAGGGATATGAGTCACGTTTTGTAATTTTGTTTAATTGACGACTATCCAAGCACAATCTATTTTTACCCGAGGCTTTCTTTACCAACAACACCGGAGAACGCCACGGGCTGAACGACGGTTCAATTACATCGTTCTCCAACATTTCCTTAATTTCAGCTTCAAGTTCTCGCATGATGGGAGGAGCAAAAAGGGTACTGCCTCTGATTTACCGGAAGATGGTCACCTGTATCGATTCTGTGCTCTATATATGTCGTTCTCCCAAGACCTTTGCCAATCTCGCCTTCCATGTCCTTTACCAAAAGATCAAGCTTAAGCCTTTGATCATGAGTAAGCTGATCACGAGAAACGATGCTATTATGATTGTGATGCGGATTTTCAACTGGTTTAACGTCTTTAACCATAGAGATGGCATCCAAATTGATGTTGTCATTAACCGTAATGGACAAACCGCAAGCTCTGAAGAAGTTCATTCCTAAGACTATATCATGGCTTAACTGATGCATAACGAGGCACGGTATCAATTTACAAGCCCCCATAAAATTTATGGGTAAGTGAACCCTGGAATTTACTGAGTAAGACGTTCCGTCCGCAGTTGAAACTCTCACTTGTGGAATGCGCTGAGAAGAAAATCCCTTTGATTCCATCAGGGAATAAAATTTCCCAGAAATGACTGTCGTTGTTGCTCCGGAATCCAGAAGTGCAACAAGAGGTTTCCCTAAAATCTGAATAGAGGCATAATAGCGTTCGTCACTAGCATCAACAGAAATATTACAGATTTCACCAGCGACGCCTGTATTAAAAAAATTTCGTACGGTTAGCAACCAATCCTGCCAATTATTTTCCTTTTCATTGGAAAGGGGATCAACGGAGGTTAATTGGCAGACATTAGCCCCGATTTGGCGTTTCCCTTATTGCAGTTGCAATTTTTCACAGTTTGGCCAAATCGTCCACATTTATAGCAGAAAAGTCTCTGGCGAGGTAGACTACAATTCCTAAAGCCGTGGCCTGTCATCCTACAGTTCCAACATTTCAGTTGTGCACCAGATGGCCCAGTACGAGGGTTCTGCAAGGCGCTAACCTGTTGTGATGAATGACCATGAAAAGCTAGGTCTGGTTCTAGGTGAGTAGCTCTTGAACGTGGCTCCAAAAAGTTATCGCAATTAATTTTAGTTTCTTCTATTCTCCTTAAGACGGAAGACAACTCAACTACAGAGGCGAAGTTATCTCTGCAGATGGCTTGTTGGAAGTAAGGCTGGATGTTTTTTGTTATAATAGACAACTTTTGTTTTTCAGACAACTTTGTAGGTAACCGATTAAACATATTCTGCATGACTGACAGATATTATATGAGAACCCCTTCATTACTCCCTTGCGTCCTTCTTTTAATTTCGTCTAAAAGTTGGTCTTGATAGTATGGTCTCTGAAAAGTGTACAGCAGTAATGACACTAATTCAGTCCAATTGGCCGCAGTATGACGATTAGCCCTATACCAAATTAAGGCTTCATCTTCAAAAAAGATCAATTGCATAACGATGCAAGTCATCATCTGTTGCATTACGCGCTTCTTGGAGCTCTACGACTCTTTCTAAGAAGGCATTGACGCTCATATTACCGTTTCCACTAAACTTTATACCCCAGTCCTTGAGTGGAACTAATTTCCTTTTGGTGTGCTCGAAGTTGTGGATAGGAGGAACGGGTGATTCTTTATGAAACTTTGGCGAACTGCTACCCATCGGTTTAGATTTCTCTAACTGTTGAAAAAGCTTAAGACCTTCTTCGCCTAAAGTTTTATGTAACATTTCTTTATGTTCTTCACTAAGCTCCTCTGCCTCATCTTCTTTTGATAGTGTCGCTAAAATGTCTACAGTTTCCTTGATTTCATTTAGCAATGCTTTATGTTCACTAATATCAGTTTCCTGATTTGGAATAATAAGCGTAACGCGGTGATTTAAGTGTGCTAATCGAGAACCTATACCCTGTACGAACGATGTCTCAGGCTTATCAATAATTTCTTCTAATGATGCTTTTAAAACCGCTAATTTATTAGTACACAACTTGATCTCTTTTGCTGGTTCTTTAACACATTCCTGTGGAACCTTAAAAGTAATCTTTGATTCTCCACTAGCTTCATTTTTCAAAAGTTCTTTTAAAATTATTCGCATAGTAGAAGTGTTTTCGAATTTTGAAATGCCCCGGCAAGCCAACTCGAATTCGAGCTCATCTTTTAACAAGTAATTCACATCCATCATGAAAATATTTCATAAACAAAACACTCTCGCCAGTATTACGAAAACGATAATAAGTAGGTAGCACTAAAATATTACATTAAAAGACAGATAATAAACAAAAGTAAAAGTACTGTTCTAGAACAAAACACAGCGTAACTAATTAGGTACAGCAATATTTCCGAAAGGTAATACAAGGTAAATAACAACATCAATGTAACAAAATAAGTTGGTACAAATTCCTAAAATATTACCACTTGGCTATCACTATGAGCTAAAAAGCCTTGTGGGCGCCATTGTGATGGTTTAGAATCGGGTTCATGGATTAATTGAAATTAAAACCAAAGCTTAGCAACGACCAAGTGGAAATATATTGTTATGATAAAATAAACAAGTATAACAAGTTTAGCGTGCGTATCATTGGTCACTATCGTAAAACAAACTTAAATAAAAAATAAATTCAAAAAATAAAATACAAAAGATCAGGCAACTTCCGTTCAGGTTCGAACCCGAGTCGCTTGTTTAGAAGGCAAGCGCACTACTGTCGCGCCACGATGGCTTCGAGGAGACCGTTGAAATAACGGATAGGCTTCCGTCCGTAATTCCAAGTAAGCGAATTACTGTCTTTCACGCGAATGAAAATGATGATTGCCAAAGAGTTAAGGGCGTTTCGAAAGACTGGAACAAAAATACGAAAAGATTACTTACAGGAATCCAGCAGGAAGTATTAAGAACCTAGCGATCGCCGATCGCTCACTAAAACTCACCCCGTGGCCGTAAAATAACACTTTAGAAATTTAGCGGAAGAAATTACTAAAATTGCCTTATAGTGAGACACTTGAATCTTGATTTGCTTACATTCGGAGAGCAAAATCAAAAGCAATCGAGGAGATCTGTCTCGATCCTCGTTACTCCATGACGCGAATGAATCGAGAAAAGTGCTAACACCCTCACATAAAAATCTAAAAGTAAACATATCACGCTACGTTAAAACGTGCATAGTAGCGCCATCTGTTGAAAGTGCGGAGCATTACAGTATGCAAGCTAAAAATATGAAAAAAATATGAAATGTAGTTCTTAATATGAAGTTACCATGAAAACTATAACGAATACTGTACCACTTAAGATTAAGAAAATATAAATGTTTTTCAATTTGCGGTTGGTAATTGTCGCGACGTTTAGCAACACCTAATTTCAAGTGAATATACTTTTGATGTCTATGGTTAGATGACAGTTGTGCAGTTATGTTAATTTTGTGAAGTTTGTTTGAACTTTTACTATTAACCAATTTGTGTGTCTCCATTTAAGTTCAAGTAAGTTTTGACCAGAAAGGGGTTTCGAATTGTATAAATGTGCTTAAACTACGGTATGATCTGTCGGTGGATCGTGTGAAGTGCTCGGATAGGCTGGCCTCTATTGCTGATCTCAGTTGCTTGTACACACGGATGGGGTGGCAATACCCCAAGGAAAGCCTTGGCGTATTACATACTGACGGCAGCCATGACAAAGGCCATGGCAGTTGGTGTGTGGACGCGGGATCCATTTTAAGTCGTCACTAACCTATCGTGTGGAAGCTCCAGGTGGATTAAGAGGAAGCCAGCTTGATAGGGGGAAATGGTTAGGTTGAGCTGATGATATTGTCCGTGGCCACGTGGACCATGTTGACTGGCTGATCCGAGGAAAGTCAACATGAGATGTGGGTACACTATGTTACCCAAAGAGGATTATGTGATTGTAACTATGGGTATGTTGATTATACCAAAGAGTTTATGGAGTAAAATCAGATGAATATAGATTCGTGTTATTTGCAATAGATGAAACAATTCGAAGCCCTTTCCCCTAAAAACGGAGATGTGCGCCTGAGGCGGCATCTCCTTGTTGTATAATTTTACAGGTAAACCCAGCATGTGATGATCAACCAACATATTTGACGACATCCCATGATTGATAACTAAATTGATGATAAAAGGAATAACACTGAATAAATGTTGGTGAGTAAGTTTCTGTCAATTCATCAAACAACTACTGTCTCAAAGATATTAACACATTGTAACAATACCTACAGTTTATTTCTGTATCTACTTATTATCCCCAAGACAAAATGGTGTAGTATGCTGGGATTTCGAACCAGTTCTTTTTCAGTAGTTGATGGATGAGTTGTCAGCAAACTTACGGAAAACTTGAATTTAAAGGAGCTTAAATTGTGTAAAATTTACATGTGGTCACACTTTCTATAGTCACTAATGCATTTCCGACTGCACTGTCATCTTAATCGCACAAGTGGCGACAAAACCAGAGACATCTATGATAATTAGTGAAAATTATGGTTGTACTCATTGAACAATAGAGGTCGTTACTTGTTATGAAAACCCGCGGTAAACCAAGCAAAACCAGGGAAGAACCGTACTCAATTCAGAGTTTTATTGTGGTGAAGTTAATATAATAAGAAGTAAAATAAAGAAATATTGTTATATTATACGTGAATATATTTTAAAGATATGATGGTAGTGATCGGTGTAAATTATTGTTTATATTGTTGAAATAAGGCAACAAAGTTGTATCGTTGGTAGTTTCTTAGTCACGGCACTATTTCCTGTTACAATTGGAGATAGAATTATTATAGGGCGTGGATCAAGTAATTTAATTTAATATCAATAAATATAGTTGCAGACATCGTATCTGGGTAATTTAGCGAGCAATATGAGTATTCTTACTGCTTATAATTTCTTCGAGTGATTAAAGAATAGCGTGTGTTGATCTTTGTAGTGCACAGTAATCAAGTGAAATCGTTGGTTGCTCACCAGAGGGCGTTTGCGGTTGTGCGCGTTGTTCCGGTCAGTTCCGGTGTATTTGTTCTTTTTGGTCGGTCGTTGTGATTTGGTTCGTGTCAAAGACGAGTAAATTCATTTTGGAATTCTGGCTGGTTTCAGCGTTAAAATAAGGTAAGAACTGTTTTATAACTTATTTATATCTTGAGATTTCGTTGTAGACATGCGCTTATAATGCAAACTTGTTACGATTCGTGAGGATAAAATATTCACGACACTTGTGCTAACAAATAATGGCGGACAAGAACTTTTATAGGGGTTTCAAACGCCGTAGAAAGCGGCTCACGGTAAGTTGGTAGGTGTTTTAAAACAGAATTTCCACTAATTCTTTCGTGTGTCGTAAATAAATCATTCTTTGGCTAATTTACCATTAAGTAGGTATGTATAAGAAATGATGGAGACAACTAGTAGCGTGGTTGTGGATAGAACCTATTGAGTGCATATTATTTGCACGGTTCCTTGCAATTGAGAGCCGGTTGAAACCCTTATCACAAGAATTTGTCAATTTAGATAGACATAAGAATCATGAGTTAGCATTATAATAAGCGAAGGGTTGGCATGACCAACAACTGTCTTCCTGGGAAACCGCAGAATTACATCGTTACTACCCACAGCGAAGTAGACATACCTAGGTACTTATATGAGAATAAAATTTAAGTGGGTCGTTTTTATCATTCCAGTAAAGGGAGCTGAGACTGAAGAAGTGTCAAGTATAGGCAGTGGTCTACCGCTGCATCTGATACTTACAAGGTAAGTTTGGATTTTTATCTCATAAATTTGTTTAAATTTGTTGTTGTAGCGATTACACTGATTACTATGTAGTAATAGTAAATTATTATAATATTTATGTGTGATATAGGAATCTCAAGCTGACAAGTAACAAATACTGGGAAATTCATACCTTGTGTAATTCAGTAATGTGTTTGCTCCTGTTAAATTTTCAATGGATCTATTTAATGATTATTTGTGTCATTGAAAGGAAATAATCATCCTCACAGGTGAATACCTACATACTTGCTGCAGCTGAAACTGGTATCTCAAGGTCTATCAAAATTGAGTATCTTTTCCAGTTATTTTACTTGATTGCCGTCTTCTTCTTGAGTACACAAGATTAATTTCATTTAAGGGAATCAGTCCCAAAACGTCTAAAGTGTGACATGTGAGGTGTTGTCTCAGCTGGTCAAGCAATACCAGCTGGAAAAATTTTATTAAACTAAATAGGTAGCAGATTTAAACACAGTGTTCATGGTAGGGTTTTGGTTCAATTTGTAAATTATACATGTTTATTTCATGATTGCTGATTGCTGTGATTATTTAGTTGTAATAAAATATTATTGGTGTTTATTCCCGTTCCTTGAGCAACAATTTAATTATTATTGTAACTAATTACCTTTACCGTTTCTTAGTCTAAAGGAACCTAAACAGAAAACTTGATGTAACATCTTACAAGTTAACTTTATCTTGATTCAGTATTAGTAGTAGGCAATAATAACGCAAGAAATGCTATTAAACAATTCGAGGCTGATGTCAAATCCCAGCATAATTGATTGCTGAGCGTGTAGGTACTATTCAGACCAAAGGATGCAACACCTGATTAGTCCCATACAACATGTTACATAACTACAAATAAATCCGAAAGGGTGTGGGAAGTTGATTGCAAAGAGTCCATACCAGCCACAGTATCATTTCTGAAAATTACAATAAAATATTTTTTTTATTTAATTACAGTTATTTTAATGGTGGCATTGTGTCATACCTATATATGTATCAAGTGTCATTTGACTGATATTCAGAAGTTGTTCTTCGGAAAATTCAGAAGAACTTACAGAGGAACAGCTCACCCCAATCCTGAACATTTATACCTACACTTTAGGATTGCTACTGTTCCTCTTGAATCTTTGAAATGTGTTACCTGGGTTATTAACTTAAGCACAGTACTGACATACTTTTACACATTAGACAGAAATGTTTGCACTAGCTAGACATTGCTGTCCACCCGCAGCAAACTCTGTTACCACTCTCTACTGGCCTGTTCAAAGCTATTCGTAATTGTGCGTAGGCCACGGCGCGTGGATGTGTGCGCGAGTATAGAGGCGTTTCTTTGAAGTGACTTTCGATATTGGGCGCTGACCAATATTTACTTGTGTAAATAATTTCTGATTATTTTGCAACATCATCCTCTGAGATATCTTAGTGATACAGGGTCTAATTGAGGATGCAAGTTTAAATAAATTTGAGGGTTTGCTTATGTTTTTTTTTTGCACATATATTTGCCGAAGGCCACACGGCATTCTCTACCGGCCAACCAGAGGGTAAACATCGAAATAAGGAAAGAAACTACAAATTATATAAATACCTAGATACCATACATACGTATTAGTTTCTAAAACATACGTACACAAATAATTCTTAAAATAAACTTACAAAAATATATAATACTCTATCGTAACTAAAATGAATACTTAATACCAAGACGGAGGGTACTGCCAGCGCCATCTAGTTTCGATGTAATTAATTTCGATAATTAGTATAGCCTTTCTGTTAATTTGAGCTTGATACAAATAATTTGGACCATATGGGCCAAGGCTTTGGTTTAGAAAACAAATCATTAACCGACAATGCTATTCATCATTGATAATGCTTCTGCCACAATGGTGAGGTCCAATTTATCTTGAGTTTTAGTTACAATGTGTTAATTTCTTTCCATTTGCCTATAATAAATTTTCAACTCTATTTTTAAATATAAATAAATTATTAAATCCCTAATGTAATTGTTGTAGATGGATAACATTATGATATGCCGTCTTCGCGCTGTTACGGATCAACTACAAGGATTTTCTAAAGAGGCTGTTGTGCTAATGAAAGAGTCTCCCCTTAACAGAGACAAAATGGAAGTCTTGGTGGCCAAATTAGATACTGCAGTCAATAGATTTACTACTGAGCTGCATAATTATTTTAGACTCAGCCAGGAGCCTGCGACGGATGAAATCTCTGATCTGAGTAGTTCCCAACTTAAAGCTGAAGAAATCCTGGCAGAATTGAAAACATTGCTACTTAGGGAAAATTCTAAATCATCTAAAGAATTAGGTGAAATTTCTGTTGCAAGGCGTCTACCCAAAACAGAGCTCCCTGTGTTCGAGGGAAACATCTTAGAATGGACCACCTTTTACGATAAATTTAATTCCAACATTGGTGCAAGGAATTTGCCTGATGTGGACAAACTGTACTATTTGAAATTATCACTAAAAGGAGAAGCTTTAATGATAATTGATGGATTGGAAACAACAAACAAAAATTATGAAATTGCTTTGTCTTTATTAAAAGAAAGGTATGGCAAAGAAAGCCGGATAATAGATGCACACTATGCTGCATTGTACGATATCAAACCAGCTGATAAAAATATTCAAAACTGCCGCAAAACTCTTCTGGATATTGAGCGTCATCTACGGGTACTCAGTTCGCTTGGTGAAAACACCAGTCACAACCATCTCCGGTTTCTGATAATGGAAAAATTCCCCGAAGAACTGATCTACGAGATGAAAATGAGAATACAGACTGATTCTACAGAAGAAATAAGAAAACAACTGGAAATAATTATTACAGCAAAAGAAGATGCCAGCAGAATCACCAAGGAAGGCAATGCCAAGGAAGTAGCCAGCTATTCAGTAGAGACGTTGTATGTTAATAACAATAAACCGGGAAATCAATATAGAAATAATACTAGTGGATCCGGAAGTCATTATGGGAACAGGCGTCGAACAGAGGATAATTCATCCACGGTACAACGCAACCCTTTCAATTTTAATCTGAAAAGAAGCTTTGTTAACAGAGATAAACAATTTGAACCAACAAACAAGAAAAGAAAACCGTCATGTGTGTTTTGTAAAGAAGAGCACTACAGCGATGAGTGCAATAAATTCAAGACCGTTGAAGAAAGGGTAAAGCGAATCAGTGAAATGAAGAAATGCTACCGGTGTTTTTCTCAATATCACTTCAAACAAAACTGTATATCTAAAGTGCAATGTTACCATTGTAAATCAACTCAACACCATACGGCGCTGTGCCCGAACCGCAACCTTACCAACGAGAATCCTCATACTTCTACGGTACTTCACTTGGTTAATAAGGATCTAGCGCCACAATATTGAAAACAGCGGTAATAAAATTACCCATCCGAATGGATCCGTACCCCTCAAATGTCGGGCTGTTCTAGATTCAGGGAGTCAAAGGAGTTACATAACGGAAAGGATTTTCAAAAGTCTTAATTTACCTATAGAGGAAGAACATAATTTATCAGTATTCACATTCGGATCAAAAATAGCCCAGGAACTAGAAAGTCCACTGGTAAGATCACAGATTAGCACAAAGACTGGTGGATGGTTGGAGTTATTTGTTAATGTAGTGCCCATGATTACTGACGGTGTTGATTACCTAAAGATTTCCTGGAAGTTTTAAAGGATGAGTTTGAACTTGCTGATGATGGATCACTTATGAACCAAGTGGATATGCTGATTGGTAATGACTACTTTGACAGGATCATGTCGACAGAAAAAAATCGAGATTCAGGAAAATGTGTTCTTGATAGAGTCTCTACTCGGCTGGATTTTATCAGGGAAACCTGTCAAAGGGCAAGATGATACCATACTTACCGTACATACCTATTTTCAAACGCACCTTGAAAACAAACTTACTCAACCAGATTTACCACTGGAAGGTACCTTTAATCTGAAGTCATTATGGGAATTAGAATCCATCGGGATAACGGACTCACCAAAAATTTGCCGTGATGAAGAGGCTATCAAAAGATTCAACGAAACTACAGAAATAATAAACGATAGATACACAGTTAGCTGGCCATGGATCGAATATCCACCTATTTTACCGAGCAACTATGGATTGGCTTATGGTAGATTGGTTGCCTTGCTAAAACGATTAGACACGGAGGCCTTATCAAAATACAACCAAACGCTGGAACAGCAATTAGAACTGGGTATCATTGAACCTGTTCTTAAACCTCAAGATCCATCGGACCATCCAATATACTACCATCCATCACGGAGTTATTGTCGAAGGTAAACCAGTCCGTATCGTTTATGACGCTTCTGCAAAAGTAAAAGGGGAAAAGAGTTTAAATGAATGTTTGTATTGCGGTCCGATGATGCTAGAAGATTTAACTACCTTGTTATTAAGATTCAGATCACATCGTATTGGCATAACTGCAGATGTTGAAAAGGCATTCTTGCAAGTCTCTCTACATCAAAAAGACAGGGATGTAACTAGATTCCTGTGGTTAAAGGATTTAACGAAAGCTGCCACTGAGGATAATATCATTCACATGCGTTTCACAAGAGTACCATTCGGCATTATTTCAAGTCCATTCCTACTGAATGCAACTATTAGACATCATCTTACACGATCGGAAAGGAAACCGTCAAATCCATCGTTAATGACATATACGTTGACAATTTAATCACGGGAACTGAAACTATAGAACAAGCCATCGGATTATATCAAGACTGCAGAGAAACATTCCAGGACATATCCATGAATTTGAGACAGTGGAGCTGCAACTCAAAGGAAGTTATGCAACACATTACTGAGAGATGCGAGGATGAAACAGTCAAAGTATTGGGCATAAACTGGCAATTAGAAGATGATACTCTTAATCTACGATTCCAGAACGTTCAGTATGCCAATACTAAAAGAGGAATCCTTAGAACTACTGCCACAATATACGATCCGTGCGGTTTCGCCTCGCCGCTGATACTCCCGGCCAAACTACTTTTGCAAGAATTGTGGAAAAGAAAATCTAAATGGGACTCCGTATTACCTCAAGACATTGCTGAAAACTGGGCAAAAATTAAAAATAATTTCTGCAATATTTCCAGTATCACAGTACCGAGATTTTATTTTAAAAGAGCAATAGGAAAAGAACCGTGTTCACTCCACTGTTTCACTGATGCATCCACTCAAGCATATGCTGCCGTTGTTTACATAGTTAATGGAAAAGACAAATCTTTCGTTATTGGCAAATCACGGTTGGCACCGATAAAGGACCAAGACAACTTAAAGATACCAAGATTGGAACTACTAGGTGTGCTGATCGGAAGTAGGCTTATAAAATATGTGGTAAAGTCATTGAAATTAAACATAACCGAACTACATCTGTGGACAGACAGTCAAATCGTGATCGATTGGTATAACTCAGACAAGCTTTTAACTCCATTTGTAGCCAGAAGAATTTCAGATATAAAATCTGTTACGAACCTAGAAATTAGATATGTTCCATCTGATATGAACCCAGCAGACGTAGCAACAAGACCTGTTGCTACCCAAAAAGCTGAAGAATTTTGGCTTAATGGCCCGGATTTCATCGTTGAAAATCGCAACAAATGGCCTACTAGAGTCACTTCCTTTTTGGTAGGCGAGGGTCCGTCGTTTGAGACGGATGCCGAAGATACAATTGATTTAACGGAATTAGAATGTGATGTCAATGATCATGATCCAGAATTTAATTGCCAAGCGAGGAAAGAAATCACCACGGATATTACAGACTACAATATGGATATAGATAATAATATACAATCAGAGATTCTAAAAATAAAGAGTATACAGCTAGAATACTTTCCTGAAGAAGTGAAAGGAAAACAAACAAATCTATGTAGAAATTTGGGCTTATTTTTGGACGTAGACGGCCTGCTTAGATGCGGCGGCAGGATGATGCACGTAGATTGGTCATTTGATCAAAAACATCCAATTCTATTACCCAAAAATTGTGAATTTACCTCGAACATAATTCGAAAGATTCATGAGGAGAATTATCATGTAGGCGTTTCCCACACTTTGAGCATTATACGTAAGAAGTTTTGGATTGTGCAAGGGAGAGCACAGGTACAGAAAGTGCTAAGAAAATGTTCGAAATGCGTTAAGCACGGAGGTGGGCCATATAGATTGCCAGCTGCCCCAGATTTACCACCATCAAGAGTAACGTACGAAGCTCCATTTGTTTTTACTGGATTGGATTATTTCGGACCAATACTAGTGAAAACAGATAGTACTCAGGAAAAACGCTGGATCTGCCTGTTTACATGTTTGGTTGTTCGCAGTATCCATATGGAGGTAGTTAAAGACATGAGTGCTGAAGAATGCCTGCTTGCCCTGAGACGGTTTGTGTCCAGTAGAGGAGTTCCTGCCTTAATTTTGTCGGACAACGCTGCATACTTTAAATTAACAGCAGAAGTATTGACAAACGAATATTGTGTTAAAACCAAAACAAAATGGCAGTTTATACCGGAATTGGCACCATGGCATGGCGGAGTTTATGAGAGATTAGTTGGAGTTGTTAAGCACTGTCTTCGTCGATCCCTGGACAAACATCTCCTCAATGACACTCAACTTCAAACAGTGATAAAGGAGGTAGAAGCTGTCATTAACACTAGACCTTTGACTTCAGTTGGAGCTAGTCAAGAATATATATTAAAACCTTGTGATTTTCTGTCGCTGGGGAAATGTATATCTTTCAAAGAAGCAGACACTGAAAAGATAGTTCAAGGATCTACTATCAAAGCTGACCTGATAGCCGGATGGAGGAAAGGATTGTATTTCTTAAATGAGTTTAAAGAAATGTTCATCAACCAATACCTACAGAGTTGAAGAGAAAGATATCACAATGATACAAAGCAATCTCGAATCAAGTCATATAGAACACCTTGCGTGGGAGATGTAGTACAAATAAAAGGAGAATCAAAGAATAGACTCGGGTGGAAGGTGGGAACAATCACTTCTATTATTAAAAGCGCAGATGGTCAATATCGAGTAGCGAAGGTGAAGGTTGGAAATTCCGAATATACCAGATCAGTTGGACACCTTTACCCTCTTGAGCTGGATATAAGTGAAAACCAAGATCTATGTGCAACTGAGTCAGAATTAAGAAATACAAGACTGTCTACTAACCAAGACTCACTTATGCCAAACTCACCAATTAATGAAAATTCTACTTATGAAGAAGACCCTAAACATAAAGAGACAGCAGAGACAAATAATAACTCTATGATAGAAACAACAGCCTCCGAACGCCCTAATACAGGATCTCTACAAGAAGTACAACTCAACGATGACGATCATGATGACGAAAACCCTGATCACTTCAGACCGAGACGAGAAGCTGCTGTGAGAGCACTTGAAAAGATAAAAGAGTGGACTCAAAACTTTTTAATTCTTGCCGGCGGGAGTGTCGCGACGTTTGCCGCGATACATTAAATGACTATAGCAACACCTAATTTCAAGTGAGTATACTTTTGATGTCTATGGTTAGATGACAGTTGTGCAGTTATGTTAATTTTGTGAAGTTTGTTTGAACTTTTACTATTAACCAATTTGTGTGTCTCCATTTAAGTTCAAGTAAGTTTTGACCAGAAAGGGGTTTCGAATTGTATAAATGTGCTTAAACTACGGTATGATCTGTCGGTGGATCATGTGAAGTGCTCGGATAGGCTGGCCTCTATTGCTGATCTCAGTTGCTTGTACACACGGATGGGGTGGCAATACCCCAAGGAAAGCCTTGGCGTATTACATACTGACGGCAGCCATGACAAAGGCCATGGCAGTTGGTGTGTGGACGCGGGATCCATTTTAAGTCGTCACTAACCTATCGTGTGGAAGCTCCAGGTGGATTAAGAGGAAGCCAGCTTGATAGGGGAAATGGTTAGGTTGAGCTGATGATATTGTCCGTGGCCACGTGGACCATGTTGACTGGCTGATCCGAGGAAAGTCAACATGAGATGTGGGTACACTATGTTACCCAAAGAGGATTATGTGATTGTAACTATAGGTATGTTGATTATACCAAAGAGTTTATGGAGTAAAATCAGATGAATATAGATTCGTGTTATTTGCAATAGATGAAACAATTCGAAGCCCTTTCCCCTAAAAACGGAGATGTGCGCCTGAGGCGGCATCTCCTTGTTGTATAATTTTACAGGTAAACCCAGCATGTGATGATCAACCAACATATTTGACGACATCCCATGATTGATAACTAAATTGATGATAAAAGGAATAACACTGAATAAATGTTGGTGAGTAAGTTTCTGTCAATTCATCAAACAACTACTGTCTCAAAGATATTAACACATTGTAACAATACCTACAGTTTATTTCTGTATCTACTTATTATCCCCAAGACAGTAATCATACAGCTGCAAACAAACCAGCAACAAAATTAACTTTGTAACGCTGAAAGACCTGATATTTACACGTTGACTACGAAACCCTACCTGTGAGCGTGTCTGACACGCTCTTGGCCGCTTTTTTATAGTAGCATGAGTTTTAGGTGGAGTTGCTTCAGACAAACAAGTAAGAATCAATAAAAAATCTGTTTTTTTTCACGACTAAAGAGTTTAACTGAAAACTACCTTACAAAATATCCTTTCTCGGATGTTTAACACTGAAATAACGAGTAAGTTCTTTACTGTTTTTGCTATCAACCCCTTCGCTTGCCTCTGCTATTATACTCTTATCCTTTGTTTTCCATAATACCGCCAAAGGGAGAGATCATCATAATTTTGCCATTTGTTTACTTACTTTATTCTGGATATTGTTTTTAGTAAACCAATAATATCTTTTTTAGAAATGAATATTTGAATAAAAAATTCTCTTTAGACAATCACGTCTCCGTTCACTAAAGAATAAAATCATATCGAGATTGTCTTTGACCTGTTTTCATGCATGCACAGTGTGTGACATTACGATGGCAACCCTGGGAATTTGATGAGTCAGGCGACGCGAGGCAAGCCCAGCTGTTCACCACTTTGTTTGCCAGTTGCGTAACCACCAACACACTGAAACCACGCGTCCTTTTTCAAATTCAGAACAGTTTATTTTGAGGTTATATTGTTTGTGTATTGTTTAAGAGGTTTCTCATAATGGCGGCTAAACAGTAAGTTGAGTCGATGTTTTAATTATTTAAACTTAATACCTATATGTCACGTATTTTATTCTATAAACCAACAAATTAATCACAGTGAGAGAGTTTTCTATCTCTTACAACAAGTGTCTAATAAATTTCGATAAAAACAATTCGCGGTAAAATCACATGTATCCTTTGAACTAACAAACTGTGTACTTTAACCATAAAACACATAATCATGAAGTTTATACAATTTCTTAATTGTCGTGTTTGTGCCTCTGGCGCTGGCGCCTTGTAGGATCCAATCCCAAAAAGTGAACGGAACTGTCTGTCCGTCTGTCTCTCTCTCTGTTACCAGGCTCATTATCTCATATGTAAACAATAATATTTAGAGAGCTGAATTTTTTACAGATGTATTAATTTTGCTGCCGCTCTTAGAATGAATACTAAAAAAGGGATAAAATTAAAATAAGGCGGGCTTCCATACAAAACACCGTGATATTTTTCCCGATTCCAGCTATGATGGTTCAGACGCTGTTTCTGATGAACGGTAATAGTTAGACAGTTGAAATTCTCAGAACATGAAATTACTGTTGCTACTATACCAATAAATGCTGAGAAGTAGTATATACAGGGTGGACCATAGAGTGACGTCAATAAAAAGAAATGAGATTCCTCATATCTTGGGATATTTGAAAATACCCCATGTATGTTCCAAGATTACTTTTAGTTTTCGAGTTATTCAACTTTTAAAGTTGAATGGGAAAAACTTGAAATGCAGACTTATTTCTTTTTTTCTACGCTAAAAACTACAAACTATAAAGATTGTGCTATGAAATCAACGGAAGTAAAAAAAAAATTACTGCCAGTCGAGATTTTCCCTTACAACTTTAAAAATTTAGTAAATCAGAAACTAAAAATAATCGCGGAACATACATGGGGTATTTTCGAATACCCCGAGATGTGAGGAATCTAATTTCTTTTTACCCGACTGCCTCAGAAGGAGATTATGTTTTTCGAGAGTATGTATGTATGTATGTATGTAAGTATGTATGTAAGTATGTATGTATGTATGTGGACAAGAAAATTCTTTTTCACGGGCTACAGCCCAAACGGATAGTTGGATTTTGACATATGAGGTGTCGTTAGATTCGTCTCAGCAGCGCGAGTGACACTGGCTATATTAAAAAATTATAGATTCAAGATGGCGGATTTTTACAGCAAAATACTACTTTAAAATTACCGCAGTCGGGTTTTTTGTTTTTTAACACATCTACTTGTTATTGACGTCACTCTTTGGTCCACCCTGTATAATATAAATATTAATTGTCCACTTCATTATCATCCTCTCGCATGGCATGTATGTCTAATTTAATAAATTCTTCATGTTTTTTTATGGTCTTTTATGGTTAAAATTATGAAATTTAATAAAACAAAACAAAACAGTGTTTTAACGTTAATTTAATGACTCAATGAATGTATGATTTTTACTATATTGAACGCATAGTAAATACCCATTAAATAGTCATAAATTTCTGAAAAGTCAGATAATATAATTGAATGGAAATTAGATTTCTGTTAGCATTTGCGGCTTCTTCCCGTAAATAAAACATTATACTTGATGAAAAAAATAAAATTACTCTTCTACCTTTTTAACTAATATTTATTTATTTATTTATTTGTTTATTTAACTGTTTATTGTACACAAGATAAAACACAGGACAATCACATTAAGAAAAACAACACAACAGGTACTACTTATTTCTAAAAAGAAATCTCTTCCAGCAGTCCTACGGTAGAGAGATAGCATAGAGTGGGGCTGATAGACCGTGCACAATTTAAATTAATTAAAGTATTTATATAGTATATACAATATACTAAAATATATAATTCGACGGTGGAAAGGTAAAAGGGGCCAAGCGACACTAAGGAAATTTTACAGGAGAGCGTTTTAAAGTTTAAAAAATCGGAAAAAAAATCATAACTTGGTAAAAAGACGTTATTTTAAAAAAATGGAAAATTACTTTTTTATAATTTTCAAAGCGCATATTTTAAGGGTTAATCGAATGTTCTATCGTTTATATTAATTGAAATAAATGTCGGTTGAGACAAATTGACTCCAAAACTAGGCGAGGTAAAAGGGTCTAATGGTCATAGTAAATTTTAACGAAACTGGGTAAAAAGGTTCAAGTTTCTTCATTTCTGATATGAGAATGTGTAAAAACGCATTACTGTACAAGTAATTATAAAACCGCGCTAGGTATAAAGGGTTAATTTTTGATGTTAGTTAATTTAAAATGAGGTAAAAAGATATTAATACTGTCAAGTTCATATATCGATTAAGGAAAAAAGGATTAACGTGCTAGCTATAAATGATGAGGGCCAGGTAAAGCGACTTAGTTAGAAACATAACGAAAAGTAAAATGAAGTAAAACGAACCATATCCTTTAAATTTGAAATAAAAAACAAGGAATAAAGAATGAAGTCATCAGGTTTAGATATTTAAATACAAGAAAAATGGTTTAATTGCGTTACTTCAAAAAAAAAGAAGGGGGTTAAGCGCCGATTTATTGAATGAAAAGTAGTAAATGCCATTTAGGTCCAAAGATTGGAAGCAGTCAGGAAACATGTGTAGTTAAAATTAAACTAAATATTTCAGTTTGTATCCATAATTAATGTTTTATTTGGAATGTTAGCCAGTAATTAACATAATTGTATTATTTTCTTAATTAGAGATTAATTAATTAACATTAATTCTGCCACAACTAAAAGCTAAAAATTGAGATCAACTCATGAGTTATTATTAGTCATTAATTCAAAAAAGTAGGGTATCGCCACCGAAGCAATCGTCCTCACGTTGATCTCTCCGGCCGGTTCTGGCCAGGACGACCATTTCTACTTCTGATCAAGTCGGCGCTGATGCGCCCGTAGGTGGCTATTGCAGCCAATTTTGGCAGTAAACTCCCATGCACAATGTGTGCACGTGAGTTTGCCATTGATATAATTGTAGTTAATGGCGGCAGGAGCACGGGCCTTCAATTCATCGCCTTTAGCGTCAAGGTCTGCTTTAAGCTGCTCCTCAAAGTCGCGGATTCGTCTCTTTACAAGACCGCGCCATTCTGGCCGTTGTACTGCCAAAACCTCAAATTGAGAGGGCTCGATGTTGCATCTTTTCATGTGTCTCTTTTGAACATCTTTAAATAGAAGGAGTTGACCGCCATGCTTTCGCTTGCTTGCCCTCCTCTAGCTCAGAATAGAAGATGCGCTTCCCTAATCGCGCATCCTGAATCCGGGATACGTGACCGCACCACCGAAGCTGTCGACACATTAACTAGGTAAGCTTCAATGCCACTAACATTGGCTCGTCTTAGGACTACGGTGTTGCGTACTCGGTCGGACCATCTGATCTTCATCATGGTGCGAAGGCATTTGAGGTGGAAACGATCCAAAGTGCGTATGTGGTGACGATACACACACCAGGTTTCGGAAGAGTACAGAAGATTTGGCAGCACCATCGCCCTATACACAGATATTTTTGTGGCTAGTTTAAGGTCGTGCGAACAGAAAACCTTGGAACGCAGCTTCCCAAATGCTGCAGCTTCAGCACTGATTCTGCTATTGATCTCAGCATCAAGGTCACACTTAGCTGTTATAGTGTTCCCCAGATATCGAAACTTGTCAACCTGTTTCAACATATCTTCACTAAGCTTAATTGTCAGTGTCTCACTACCTTGTGTATCCAGGGACAACACTTCCGTCTTTTTGACTATGATCTATAGGCTGAATTGCCGCATGCTTGGTGAAAAACGGTCATCAGTTGTTGCAGGCTTTCTGGGGAATCCGCAAGGAAGCACAGGTCATCGGCATTCATAATTTTAGTAATAAGTGCATGCGAGACTTTGGTGCGCGCCTTAAGTCTAGCCAAAGTAAAAAAACTGCCATCTGTGCGGAAGCGGATGCAGACTCCTTCGGGGACAGTATTTAGGACCTCCTTGACTACTACCGCAAAGTATAAGGCTAACAGTTTGGGCGCTAGAACGCACCCTTGTTTCACTCCACATGAAGAAACTAGACTGTTTATCGTTTGCAGCACTGCATATCGTTATGCAGGAGTCTCAGAAGGGGCACAAACTTCTCCGTGCACCCTAGTTTTCCTAGCACCATCCAGAGAGCTTCACGAGGTACACTGACGAACGCTTTCTCTAGGTCAAAGCAGAGGTACAACTGACGATCTTGTTCTCTTCTTTTTTCTTGCAGTTGACGAAACGAGAAAATAGCTTCACATGTGCCTCGGTCAGGTCGCAAGCCAAATTGGGTTTCGGGCAGAATCTTTTCTGATTAGCCTTTCAAGCAGTTTAATAGGACTCTTGCAAAGGCCTTTCCGGGAACTGATAATAACGAAATACCGCTGCATGAGTTGCAGTCAGAAGGGTTACCTTTTACTTGTAGAGGGCACTAATGCGAGACACTTTAAAATCATCCAGTGCTCGCTCCTCCTCCAACATTCGAACAAAAAGTTTCCATACCAACGAGTGCAGCTCCGCACCGCCATATTTAAGTATTTCACCTGGTATAAGATCAACGCCTTGTGATCACGGCTCAGAATAACATTAACCCAATTGTACCCGTGGGTGGCGTTAAAGCCACTAAAGGATAATTATCAATGGAATGGGCAGCAGCGTTCCCTGTGCATGAAATATCTGCGCTCGCCAATCCGACTACCAAGCGTGGTGAGTATGGCAATACCCGCCAATACGGAAGAGGCCCATGTCCAGCAGTGGACTGTAAGTGAGGTCAATGACAATCGCCCGCTTAATATGCTGCTGTCTGAGGTGAGGTAATAAACCGATGTGATGCAGGTTAGCTGATCAATCTTCGTTAAGCAGATCGTTAAAATGTTCAGCCCATCGTTTGAACAATCGTCTTTGCTAGTCAAGAGTTGCGATCCATCCAGAGCCCTCACGGGCACTTTTGCTCTATGGGGCGTACCTGTCAGTTTACGCACCTCGCAGTAGAACTCCCCAAGCTGGTTTGTATCGGCAAGCCACTGAATCTGACAAGCTTTTTCCTGCCACCACTTGTCTTTTATTTTCCGAGACAGCCTATGTAATTCTTGGTAACTCTCTTTGACTGCCGCTACACTTCCACCTCTCCGATGATGCTGTCGCAGGAGCTCTCTAGCTGCTGCACAGCTTTGAGAACTTCGTCAATTTCATCGAACCAATCTTCACTGCGCCGGTCCTTTGTACCTCAAGTAGCGGAAGCGGCTTCTATGAGATGACATGACATGGCAGAGCTCGCCAAGTAGCATTGACATAAACTGTCTCATCTCTCATCTCGCGATCTATCAGCCTATCCACGTTCAAAAACGCAGGCTTTTTTATTATAAATCTTCGAGGTCAACGAAAGCGCAGTCGCATTTTAGTGACAATAAGTCGGTGGTCAGTCCAACAGTGAGCACCGCGCATGACGCGGGTAATTTGGACTTGACTGATGTCTCTTTGCCGCATAATAGCATAATTGATCAAATGCCAGTGTTTGGATCGTGGGTGCATTTACGTCGTCTTGTGCTTAGCGGCAAGTTTTTACATAATGTTCGATATTGCTAGCTCGTATTGAGCATAGAGACTGAGTAGCAACTGACCATTGCTGTTCATGTTGCCGACTCCGTGTCGCCCCAGTACTCCAGGCCAAGTCTCATAGTCCCGACCAACTCTTGCATTGAAATTGCCCAGCAATAGGATCTGCTCTCTGGCGTTTATGCTGTCAAGATATAAATAGATAGAATTTGTCCTTAATGTCATCAAACTTGTCTAGCATTAGATCATAGATTCTGATGACATTAAGGTAGTTGTCTTTATCCAGGTGAAGGCGCAGTGTGGTAAAGCGGTCCGAGATTTTTGATGGTAAATGCTACCTATGAACGTCGAGGTTCGGATACGGATGTAGCCTTTCAGAAGAAAGTGTAGTCCCCTCCATCTTTCACTAGTTCTCCTTCATCGTCAAGATGTGTTTCGCTGAGTGCAGCCACATACACGTTGTAGCGATCAAATTCTAATAATACTAGCTACTATAGTGGTTTTGCGTTCAGCACAGGCGTTGCCATATCTACCAATGAGCGATTTCACGTTCCACGCGTCAAATTTCATAATAGATGGTGTAGAGTTTATAATATGATGCGATGGCAGCCGTGGTTACTACCACATTCGAAGTAGGGACGAGCATTCTTTTAGGGCACCTTTTCTAGCCCCCTCCTTGGCTGAGCAAAAAAAGCAGTGCTTCCCTAAATAGGGCTGCTTTGTCACCCCAGGTGCTGCCGAATTCGCATTGTCGTCCCGATTTTTCAAAAGCGACCTCGGCATGTACTCACACCCCTGGGACCGCCTGCGTGCAGACATCAGACAAAGCCTAGCTTGCACCACGCTAGACTTCTCTACTTCAACCCATCGCCGCAGGACTTAGCGTCATCGGGGTCCATTATTCGGAAGCGGTCAGTTGCGCAGGATATATTAGGATGCGCAGACGTTCGCCCAAAGGCAAGCGCACACACTTAGTCCTTCCCCTCCCCGGTTCAGTGGAACGGAAAACCGCTACGATTGAAGGATAGGTCGGATGCAGTGTCTGGCTGACATTAACTGAACGCGCCCTCTACCGTCGCCCTGGGCCATCCACCTTGCTTTGCTGTGTCGCCGAGTCCGCCAAACCCATTCGCACTATCTGCATTGGGTTGGCATTCTTGCTGAAACATACTTTGATTCTTAAGCAGGAGGGAGCTGCTTTTGTGGGATCTAGGAGAGATGAGCAAGTAGGAATACGAGTGGGGAGGAATGTGGTGAGATTGGGACAGGAACACAGGTAGTGGGATACTACTGACCGGAAGGTATTCAAAGATAGTAGAAGCTCGGGAAGCCGAGGTCGCGTACCTGTATACCACAACTAAGCTTTCGATCCATGAACTGAGATGGGTACCCCTGGCTAAATAAATAGTATTAATCATCCTCATGTGTAATAGAAAATTGGATCCTTAAATCTTCTAAAAAGAATATTTTTTGTAATTTAATGAATATTTCACCTTTGGTTTTGATTGGGGATACCGACTGACGTTCGCGCCGATTGACGGTGGGGCGCGAGCACAAATACGGCTTCAGAATCAAAAATGTTTGGGGTCCATTAGGATAGGACCCAAAAATGTACGGTTTATCCGACTGCACTGTTTAATTTACTATAAATTTTTGATGCTTTAAATAAACATTGTTTTTAAATATGATTCAAGAAAAAAGTCTTACTTGCAGTAGAATGTAAACTCGTAGGCATTACATACCTAAAGTAATTATAAATGACACGAAGTAAAAGGTGCCAACAATAATTGTTTGTAAAATAGAAAAATAGATAAAGGGTTTAACAGTTATATAAACTATCAGTAAAGTACTGTGAAACGACTTAATCAAAAATATTTCTATGATTTTGATGACGTAATAAAGGTCTAACGAACAATATAATCAATAAGGAGTACGAGGTAAAAGGGTCTAAGTTACACGGCTGCTTATTACAGATCGAGGTAAAAGGGTATAAGCGACATTATTGCTTTTACAGATCGAGGTAAAGGGCCCAAGCGACACAAATGCTTATTATAGGACGAAGTAAAAGGTTTAAGCGACACGGTGCGTAATTATAGTTTGACGTAAAAAGGTTTAAGTGATCTAGATGCTAATTACTGATTGAGGTAGAAGGTTTCAAAAGCAAATATTTTTTTAATAAGGTGTGGTAAAAATGGTTAAACGACATCATCATTTTATCTGAAATAGTGTATAAGGGTTTAAATACGTTGCATAGAAAAAATGGAATGAGGTTAAACGATTGAAATAGTCTGTCTTTGAAAAGTGAAGATAGAAATAACGACTCAAGTGAAAAATTATTAAACTCTGTTGGGTTCAACCTATAAGAACCAATTATTTTAGATTCAGCGAGGGCACTCAAGCGACATTTTTCACTAAAATACAGGGGGTACTAAGCGACACAAAAGTGCTCCGATTTAAGCCAAACCCAGCTCAAAAAACGCAGAAAAATTCGCTGATTCCGAATATGTATATAAGTCATTTTACCCCAAAGTGTCGCTTAGCCCCTTTTACCTTTCCACCGTCGATATTATAAACACACAATATACTAAAAAATATAATTTACTTATAATATAATAATATAAAATAAACATACATAAATATGACAATATACGGACTAGTTAGGCAATGAAAGATAATGCTCTTTTACTCTCTTCTTGAACACTGAGAGGGAAGGGCTGTCACGCACTGTGTGCGGGAGGGAGTTCCACAATCTGGCTGCATGCACAGTGAAAGAATAGCTGTAGAAGTCAGAGCGGTGTATAGGAATAGAAAGAATTGATTTTACGTGGGAGCGACAAGGCTTATCCTGAGGACGCGAGAACTGAAAACGTTCTATAAGGTAAGAAGGGGACGAGGGACTGTGAAGAATATTAAAAAGACAAGAGAGTACATGGGCGTTTCTGCGAAGGCGGATAGGAAGCCACTTGAGTTGGGAGCGAAACTGCGAGACGTGGTCATACTTGCGTAAGCTGAAGATAAATCTAATACAAAGGTTTTGAAGACGCTCGAGTTTGCTCATCAGCTCTTCAGTAGCATCCAGATAGCAAGTGTCCGCATAATCGAGAAGAGGAAAAAGAAGTGTCTGCGCGAGAGTGATTTTAGTTTTCAGAGGCAGAAAATTTTGGAGGCGCTTTAGCGAGTGAAAAGAATAGAACACTTTCCTACTGACGTCATTGACCTGAGAAGTCCAACTAAGGTTATGGTCCAGTAGTACACCCAGGTTCTTAGCGGTCTTAGTATACGCAATAGGTGTCCCATTATAAGTGACAATGGGGGCATTCGTTTGATCAATTTGGTTACGCATGTATTGGCTACCTATCAGCATCGCTTGCAACTTTTTGGGATTAACTTTAAGTCCTAAAGATTCAGCCCAAATAGCGATCCTATTCAAATCATCATTAATAGCTGCAGTGGCACTTACGATCTCGTCAGAAATGAAATGACGATATATCTGCAAATCGTCTGCGTAGAGGTGGAAGCTAGAGGAGATCACAGATGTAACTGTGTTAATGAAAACAGAAAAGAGAAGAGGTGAAAGGACGCCACCTTGAGGAACATCCGCAGAAAGATCACACCATTCAGAGAAAATCTCGTCAGAGCGGATCCGCTGCGAGCGACCCCGAAGATATGAATCGAACCAAGCTATTGCCGAGGGGGAAATGTTAAGGGAGCGAAGTATTGCAAGAAGGACATCAAAGTCGACCGAATTAAAAGCACTGCTAAAATCCAGTAACATAAGTATAGTCAAAGACTTGTTTTCCATCGCATGACGAATGTCGTCAGTGACTTTTAGCAGTGCTGTGACTGTACTATGACCTGCACGAAAACCAGACTGAAACGGCGATAAAAGATTTTGTGATGTTATAAAGTTAACCAGCTGCTTGTGGACAATGTGCTCAAGGACTTTGGAGAGGAATGGTAAAATAGAAATGGGACGGAATTGGGAAAATGATGTTGGATGGAAACTTTAGGGAGAGGAATGACATCAGCACGTTTCCATGCCGAAGGGAAAGAACTCATTGCCAAGGAAAAGTTAAAAATGTGTGTGAGAATTGGTAAGAGTTCGGACAGGATAAGGGAGATCATATGCGAGGACAGCTCATCATTGCCCACAGCAGTAGAGGTGATTGATAGTATATGCTTCTTGACATCCTCCTCGGCAATAGCAACAAAAGAGAAGGAAGTACACTGCGGAAGTGATTTGCTGTTTATGTTGGCAATTGTTGTGGATTTAACAATGTCACTTAATGTAACAGGTGGTGACAAGAAATGTGCGTTGAGTGCGTTTAGATCCACGGTTGTACCGGAAGTATCCGGCGATTTTCCAATGCCAAGCGAACGTAAAAATTTCCAAGCCTGCGTGGGATTGCAGTTATCAAGAGACTCGTGAATGTGGCGTCTTTTCGCAACTCTACACAGACGACTACAGCGATTTCGGAGAAGTTTATATTGGTCAAGATTATAGACATTAATAATGAGTCAAACCAGTTTCAAAAGTAATAAAGTTATTTTATTTATGGCATCTAATATTGTGACTTATAGTCACACAAAATTAAATATAAATCATCAAAAGTAAATTAGGATACTCAATTCATTATTAAAATAACCACCTCAATCGTTGGATAAGCCACACAAATTGTTACAAACCTCGATATAAATATACGGATGCAATTTACAACAAGATCACTACACAATAAGATAAACCTATATTTATTTCACCATATGGTCAGTATCATCTGAACCGGTTTGGTTATCAAACGTTTATTTGTTGCCGCTTGTCGATAAATAATTTAAAATGCTTGTGATCAAAGAAATATCGTTTTTGATTTTAGTATTATTTTCAACTGTGATTAATTGTGATGTGTAAGTTATTCTGTGTTTTACTATGATTGTTGTTTAATTTGCGTTATCTAAATTCGAGCTTGGATTGGCCATGAGGTATCGACTTACAATAGCATCACCACATAGCTTTGCCGTAAGTTTCGTAAGAAGCGATTAAGGAATTTGAGAGTTGATGTGTATTGCAATTTTAGGCGACAGGCTGACAACTTGTCACTATGGTGATACACAGTCTTCTGAATGACTTTCAAACTTTAGTCAAACGTGGTGTAAATTGCCGTTTACGCTCTGCCTACCCCGCAAGGGATATAGGGGTAATATTTGTGTGTGTGTGTGAGTTTGAATTCTGAAGTGGTGAGCTCCCAAAATTAACATTGTATTTAGTTTAAATTAAAATGTCCTTATAAACCAAAGATTATTTTAATAATTTAACTATAAGGTCATATTAAATTCACTGCAAATATTTTAAGGGCATGCGTAAATATGTATAAGAAAAATATATAAGATATTTAAAAAAAAATCGACACGCTAGATTTTTTTTTCATTTCCAAACAAACTTTTTAATTAATTACGTGAACACCCTTTGACTGACCCGACTGCCCTTCCGCCGCGTAGACAGGATTCACTTACACGGCACGCACACTAGCAACCAACCAATCACAGCGCCTTTTTTTTGGCGCGTAAATTAAATTCGTCGAAGTGTGTGTTTGTAGGACAAACAGGGTGCACTTTTTTTCGTTTTGTTTTTTTTAGTTAAATGCAATTTTCTCGAAAACTAGCGAGAAGATTTTTTTAAAACTTTGCCTTGTACATGCTTATATTTTATTTGATCTTCCCCTAAAATATTTGCAGTGAATTTAATAGGACCTTATATAACGATTTAAAGTAATCCACACTAATATTATAAATTCGAAAGTAACTCTGTCTGTCTGCTACGCTTTCACGCCTATACCACTGAACAGATCTTGATGAAAATTGGCATAAACATAGATAATAACCTGAGGAAGGACATAGGCTACTGTTTGATTCCGAAGCTGATCTTAGCGCAGTGGAAGCAAATTAAAGTTATCTTAAAATCTAAAACTAAATGGTCGATCAGCCTCGGAACAACATTTGACTACGATTCGTAGTGCTCTTTACTATAGCTAAATAAAATAAATTTAATGAGAGAATTCTGCTCCGGAAAGTTTCCGGCCGAGAAATTCTTGTTTCCAAAATCTACTTAAACAGGGCCCAGCAACGAATTGCTTACCGAGCGAACGATGACGCCGTCGTTTCCTTGTAAGTCTAGTTTTTGACAGGAAAAATAGGTATCAGGTTTGAGGAAGACTTTTGGATTGGGACTTAGGTACTAGACTTACTGCACCCGGGCACCAGCTCGTGTGGCACTCCGTCCCTCCGACAGTTTTGGCTTCACCTCAGTTCATCACTCCACCATTCACCAGTTCACAGTTCGACATCAACAATGTTTTCAACACAAAAACAACTAAAGATTCCTCTCCGAATGAGGAATCGGCCCCGTTGGCCCCCAATCAAGAAAACAATCAAAAAATATATGGCTATCGGCAGCCGCGACGCGAGCGACGACTCAAAGTGAGGTTATGTTACCGGCGACCACGTTGGCCTCAATCAAAAAGCCGGAACCAAAAATCACTTGGTTCACTTCCCCACCGAACAGGGAAAACCACACGAGAAAACCGAAAGCACACTAAATTACTTATTTATAATTAAACTTCGCATCCACGATGCGGGCGACGGCAGAGGACGTGACAAGATGAACAGAGAGTGTTGCCAGCACCGCGCGCCCATTTTATACGAAACTAAACATTCACCCGCCCCGGACCGACCCATCGGTCCGCTCTATGCATGGCAGGCGTGATAATGCAGCTACTGCTCGCTTAAGAACTGAATCCCCCACCTGAACTTCTGCAACTCGAGGGGTGCCATCACTACCCGGAAACAGGTTGAGAATGCGCCCCCGGCGCCAACGCAGTGGCGGTAGGTTGGCATCCTTAACCAGAACAAGATCCCCAATGCAGGGGGGTTCAGTCCTGTCCGTCCACTTAAGGCGTTCACCTCCGTATAGAGATATTCCGGCAAGGCGTTAAGTGGGCGGCCAATTAAGAAATGCCCTGGCGTCAGGGCCTCTAAATCATTTGGGTCTGAGCTGAGCGGACACAAAGGACGCGAATTGAGTACAGCCTCAATTTTACAAAACACGGTCGCCAGCTCCTCGAAAGTCAAAATTGTTAACCCTACAACGCGCAACAAATGCGTCTTAGCGGACTTTACAACCGCTTCAAAAATACCACCCCAGTGAGGGCACGCTGGTGGATCGAACACCCAGGTAATGCCCTGACGGGAGAGGCCCGTGCTGATGGCTTCTTCGTTCTCCCTTAAGAACGTTACAATTTCCTTCATACACCGATCAGCACCCTTAAAGTTGGTACCACAATCCGACCTGATCAGCGCTGGTCGCCCTCGTCGCGACGTAAATCTCTCCAGCGCTGCCAAAAGGCCTCCGTAGATAGGTCGGCCACGAGCTCCAAGTGGACGGCCTTGGTGGCTAGGCACACGAACACGCACAAGTACGCCTTGATAGACTTTGCGTTCCGTAGGCGTGATGCCTTTACCATGAAAGGGCCTGCAAAATCCGTTCCCACACCTGCAAACGTCCAGGCCTCCGTCACCCGGTCCGGTGGGAGATCTCCCATCTGTGGCTGCATTGTGGCTGCCTTCAAGCGGTAACAAGGCAAGCACCTAAACACAACGCTACGTACCGTTCGTCGTCCCGATAAGATCCAGAACTCGCGCTGTAGGATGGCCAATAGCGCATTACAGCCCGCGTGCGAGTTTTTCTCATGACGATCCCTGACTAAGAGCTCAACTAAGGGTCCCCTTTTGGAAGTAACAGTGGATGCCGAGCCGAAAAGGGCAGGCTAGCGTTCCGAAGTCTGCCTCCAACCCTGAGCATACCTTGCTCATCCAGGAATGGGTTGAGGCGCACAATTCCTCCCTTCAGCTTTCCACGTCCATCCCTGAGCAGCCTGACCTCCTCTTCAAAATGTTCCGCCTGGACGACTCTAACCAATGAGCATAGAGCCGCATTCCGCTCCGCAGGCGAGAGGACAGGTGTAAAGTTCCGTTCTGCTTGAGGCTTCCTGCAGTTGTTCACGAACCGCTTGATCCAACCTGTCACCCCAAGAAGTTTGTCGAGGAGCTATACCGTTCCAGCAAGAAAGCTGGGTTAGGCTTCGGTACGAGTTGCCCCACGTTCACTCGCAAACCTCGATCAGGTGGTCCAAGCGGCGCCCTGCACTCGTTGAATGGCCATTCCTGCGGCGACTCAGTCAGCCATTGAGGTCCCCACCACAGTGGGTGACTCACCAAATCAGGTGCCCTGCACCCGCGCGAAGCGCAGTCCGCTGGGTTCCATTCTCCCGGTACGTGCCTCCACACTAACGGAGTTTCCGACCCCGTAATCTGTGACACCCGATTTGCCACGAAAACCTCAAGTGTATGTACCGACGTCTGCAACCAGCACAGAACTATCCGACTGTCAGTCCACGCGTACACCGTTTCATCCAAGTTGATGGTACCACGCAGATTGCAGGTTACATGATTTAGCAAGCGCGCTAGAAGAGCTGCCCTGCCAATTCCAATTTGGGGATGGTCCATCTAGTTCTGACTGGTGCCACCTTACTTTTGGCCATAACCAGACGCACGTGCACAGTTCCCGTTGAACTTGCTGTCCGAAGGTATACAGCTGCCGCGTACCCTCGCTCCGAGGCGTCACAAAACCCATGTAGGGTAGCCTTACATCCCACCGATGGGACTAACTTGCGGGGTATCGCGATGTGCACAATCCCTGGTAAGGTGGTCACAAACTTGAGCCAATCCTTCAACAACTCTCCGGAGAGTTGGTCGTCCCATCCTAAGTTGGCTAGCCACAACCTTTGTAAAAGCACTTCGCCATGAACGTAACCGGGGCGATCCATCCGTTAGGATCGAACGTTCTAGCGATTGTCGACAGTACCGACCGCTTAGTCCAAGTTTTCTCCAAAAGGTCGGGCTCGATCTTGTACGTGAATACGTCATGCGTTGGCCTATATTGCACCCCGAGGATGCCCAACGTGTTTGGATTGTCCGGGTTCTCAAAGAGGTGCGGGTCCTGATGGAACTCGCCTGGCAAACCGGCCAGGAGCTCTGGGCAACTGGACAACCATTTCCGCAACTCGTAACCTCCTGAACCCATGATCGCGATCAACTCGTCTCGTAGAATTAGCGCCTGCTCCACGCTATCAGCACCCGTGCAGATATCGTCCACGTAGACGTCGCGATCCAGTACTGCTGCGGCTCGAGGATATCTTACCCTTTCCTGTGCGGCCAACTCTCGCAGCGTACGTACTGCCAAATACGGACTTGGCTTAAGTCCATACGTCACCGTGTTAAGTTCGTATGTGACCATCGGCTCATCTGGGCTCTCACGCCACAAAATCAGCTGATACCGACGGTCATCCGGATGTATCATGGTTTGGCGAAACATCATTTTGACGTCTGCGACGAACGCTACCTGGTGTAACCGAAAGTCTGTGAGAATGTCCACAATGTCCCGGTTCAATTTAGGACCCGCGTGCAAACATTGGTTCACAGACACACCATTCGAGGTAGGAGCAGAACCGTCAAACACCACCCGTATTTTCGCCTCAGGTGACTTCAAGACAGCCAGGTGTGGAATGTAATAATGCTCGACACACCTCCAATCCAGGCTGGACACCGACATGTGGCCCAATTGAATATATTCCCGCATGAATTCTATATACTTCTGCCGAAGTGCTGGGTCTCGCCTCATCTTCCGCTCCATTCCGAGTAGTCTCCGTTCCGCGAGCTGTCGCGAACTACCTAAAGCGGGGCGGTTTGGGAGAAAAGGTAGCCTGGTCACGAATCTGCCTGACGGGCATCTCGCAGTGTTGTATTGATAGAACAACTCGCACTCGTCATCCTCTGGCTTCCGTCTGTCCGCCGTGGGCGCTCTTCAGACTCCCAAAACCTCTGCAGCACCTCTGACAGCACACTACCATAGAGGACCGGATCCCCTTCTGGTAGGTCCTGAGGTCTCCAAACTGGGCCGAAAACAACATACCCCCCTGTGGTATCTACGGCCACCAAACCAGTTTCCTGGAGTACCTTCTTCCTACCGCACCATAATCTCCCGAGGACGTCTGACCCGAGAAGTACGTCCACCGTACCAGGAGTATCAAAATCAGGATCAGCTAACTCCAACCCTGTGGTTAACCCTCGTACCGTTGGTGGTAACCTAACCTGAGGGAGTTTCCCAACCACTTCATCCAGCACCACGGCTGAGACTTGATAGCTGACCCCTGTACATGTGCTACCTAATGCGAACTCAAAGTTCGTCTGACCCCGAATGTCAGGCACATTTAGGCCCCGATGCCTACAGCTTCATCCTCACTTGGCCGTACATTTAGGCCTAGCCTACTCACCAGCTTACTCGATACAATACATCCCTGAGCCCCTGTATCCAGTAGGGCTCTTACTTGAATGGTCCGGCCACCGTATCCCCATACCCAAATCTTAGCCGTTGGCAAAAGTACCGTGATTGGACGGGAGCCGAAGCTGATGAGTAGGCGGCGATTACCTAGCGGGAATCTAAACGCGGTGAGGCCGCGTCCCGCGGGGTATCCTCGCTACCCAAACCTGTGTATGGGTCCCACTCCTGCTGGTAGGGAGGTCTGCCCATAAAGGCCATGGCTGGAGTTCTATAGTACCCCGACGGCAAACGTCCGTACCGAGGTTGCGCCTGTAGCCGCGGGTACTCAGGCATAGGCGGAGGCATGCGTGGGTCTTGAGACCCAACCAGGTGGCTCAAGCCCGCAGAATACTGCATGTACCCTGGTGGCTGCCTAGTGCTCCCCTGACACCCGCCCGTTTGATCCCGTACCTGGGATGGGTGTCCTGGCCATGTTCCTGTGTCGTTCCTCCCCAATCCGGCACCTGCTGCCGTGGTGGAGATCGTCCCCACGTCCGTTGGTAAGTGGGCTCCGACTGTTGACGTCCCCTGCCTGTCCCTGTGACTGATGCGGAGGTGGGCTCCTCCTTGGAGGGTGGGGAGCGTTGCTCCCTCCTTGGTGGGCAGGCTCCTTCGCTGATCCGATCCAGCGCTGCCCCGGCGCCTCCGGAGCGATTCATGCAGAGCAGCGGATGGTGTGCACCCTGGCAGTACCTACAGTTGGTGCTTGAAGGGCACTCGCACCTGATGCGGCCCCAGGCACCGAAAACACCAACGCCTCTGCTGTGCCACACCCCGTCTCCTCTGAACCCGCTGCGCAGCAAACTCCTGACACGCTGCCACCCCGTGGCCTGTCTCCCTGCAGTAGGCACACCCTGATTCCAATGCGATGTTGTACCGCCTGGGTTGCCCACTGTTGCCTCCTCGCGCCGGTGCACCCGGCCGTTCCGGGTGGCGAGGGCAGAGGTCTCCTTGCGAGGGCTTCACCAGCCTGGACGTCCACTCGCCTGCTTTCGGCCTCGAGGAACGACTTCAGATCCTCGTAGGTCGGGAGGTGGTCCGAGGACTTGCCCCATGTAGCTGCTCGAATCGAGCGACCATTTCGCTCGGCAGGCGGCGAAGCACTGTGTGGACCAAGATATAACCGTAGCCCGCCACTGGCAAACCCTGTCGCTCCAGTGCGCTGACCGCGACGCTGACTGGGTGGAAGATTTTCTCGCGGAGGTCCGTACCTCGCGTTATGGTTGGTATTGACAGCCACTGGTCTAACAGCCTGTCTACAATCAGGCGCTTGTTTCGATACCGGTCGGTAAGGATCTTCCACGCCACCTCATAATTGCTATCCGAGACAGCCAAATGCGTCAGCAATTCATGAGGCTCTCCATGTAGCCTGGACATCAGCTGAGCCATCTTGTACGCCGGCGTTATGTCCGTCCGTGTGTGGACCACACTGCTATACAGGTCCTCAAACGCCGGCCAGTCGGCGTAATCGCCTGCAAAGACTGGAACCGTAACAGGCGGAAGAGGCACCTGTAATCCTTGTCCCACTTTACCACGGAATGGCTTTTCCTTTCCGTCACGTCGCCTAGATATGTCCGCAGCTGCCTGCTCAATGTCCTGTGCCAGCTCCAAGCACTGGCTTACATCGCCCTCAACCAGCTCCTTATCTTCAGGGTTAGGAGCTTCCTCGAGAGCATGAGGCACTCTGTGAGGTGTTCCGACACAACCCGAACCCGTTCATCTGCCTGTAGTGCACTTTTCAAGAGCGCGTCCTCCCGGTCCTCGCGGCCGATCATTGCCGCTGTGGTAGTAAACCACCTTAATTCTGTCTTTATAGCAGCCTTATACCTGGCGATCGAGGAGCCATGGTACCAACTTTTACACACTCGACTTAATAAAAACGAAAAACCAATAAACAAATACCACAAAATAAATGTTAGTTGACTGGCCTAGACCTTACCGATAAGATACCGTTCACTAGGCAAACAATACAGTCACAAAAAAACCGAAACAATATTTTCCAAAATTAATAAAATATGTGGGTAATATAAAAACACGCTTAATACTAAATTACGGCTAACTATGTTGCAATAAAGCAACCACGCTCTGCTACCAAAAATGTTTGATTCCGAAGCTGATCTTAGCGCAGTGGAAGCAAATTAAAGTTATCTTAAAATCTAAAACTAAATGGTCGATCAGCCTCGGAACAACATTTGACTACGATTCGTAGTGCTCTTTACTATAGCTAATAAAATAAATTTAATGAGAGAATTCTGCTCCGGAAAGTTTCCGGCCGAGAAATTCTTGTTTCCAAAATCTACTTAAACAGGGCCCAGCAACGAATTGCTTACCGAGCGAACGATGACGCCGTCGTTTCCTTGTAAGTCTAGTTTTGACAGGAAAAATAGGTATCAGGTTTGAGGAAGACTTTTGGATTGGGACTTAGGTACTAGACTTACTGCACCGGGCACCAGCTCGTGTGGCACTCCGTCCCTCCGACAGTTTTGGCTTCACCTCAGTTCATCACTCCACCATTCACCAGTTCACAGTTCGACATCAACAATGTTTTCAACACAAAACAACTAAAGATTCCTCTCCGAATGAGGAATCGGCCCGTTGGCCCCAATCAAGAAAACAATCAAAAATATATGGCTATCGGCAGCCGCGACGCGAGCGACGACTCAAAGTGAGGTTATGTTACCGGCGACCACGTTGGCCTCAATCAAAAAGCCGGAACCAAAAATCACTTGGTTCACTTCCCACCGAACAGGGAAAACCACACGAGAAAACCGAAAGCACACTAAATTACTTATTTATAATTAAACTTCGCATCCACGATGCGGGCGACGGCAGAGGACGTGACAAGATGAACAGAGAGTGTTGCCAGCACCGCGCGCCCATTTTATACGAAACTAAACAGCTACTTTTTTTCGCGAAAAAATTCCGTTGGAAAATTGGAAATCCAAAAAACGATTTATTCAGACGTCCAAAACCACCTGCAGAAAAACCACACACAAGTTTCCGTGGTTGATATTGCTCTGCAGGTTTTGTCAGGCGCTTGCCTACTGCGTTTACAGACGTTCTTTCGTTTTCAATATTCTAAAAAAGATTTAAGACGTATCATCAAGACCTTGCTAACAAAAAAAACTTTGCATGCTAATTTGTCTTAATGCATAGTTCATAAAAAATGGGATGTACCTAACGCCTACGTATCAGAATAGCCTTTGCGCGCCTTAAGAAACATACTTAACGCATCAAAACTTTCTTTTAACACAAAAAAATTAGTTACATAAGAAACCAAGCGTCATGCACAGCACAATCCATATTCATACTATCCATACTTCCATACATTCCATACTAATAATAATAATTCGAAAGTAACTCTGTCTGTCTGTCCGTCTGCTACGCTTTCACGCCTAAACCAATTAAACAATTTTGGTAAAATTTGACACAGGGATTACTCATGTAGGAGTGGAATCTCCATGGTAGATGACGAGTGAAACAGTAAGATAGAGACGTGTGAAAGGGACGGATGAAATGATTCAAAATGTCAGTGTGCTGCAGGCAAGATGTAGAAAAGATTTATAAAATTAAAATATAGTAATTGTTGAAGATATTTATTCGTTTCACTTCGCCACTCGCCGCCCCGTCCTATATTTTTGGGGGCTCGAGTCAGGGATATGAAGGCAGCGACGTTCGGGCGAAGAAACTCAAGACGGCTACACGAAGAACATGAAAAACAACTGCAACCGGTTTTTCATAACCTCCAAATGTGACTATAAATAACAAGAAGACTAGTAGAAAATACGACGAAATAATGAAAAGCAAGAAGTTTTACGAGGATTACACGAAACAAGAACGACTACATTAAACGACGAAACAGGAACAAGACGACGACGAAAGAAGTAAGACGAAGACGTGATGGATTATACGACGCTTGAAATTATACGAAGATTGACTAGGTTTGACGGTGATGTGGAGAAGGTATCGGTAGGAGAATGGGCGCAAGATATAGAGGAGACTGCAGAAGAGTATGGGTGGTCACCGAGGAAGAAGCTGCTTATTGCGCGCAAGACGCTGGAAGGCACTGCGGCATTGTGGCTTCGCAGTGAGGAAGACCATGAGACGTTTGAGGAGCTGAAGACGGAGCTCGTCAAGTGGTTCGGAGGTGATGAGGACGACAGATGCAAGACGGCAGTGACGGTGCCACTACCCAAAGAGGATTGTGACGTCAGCAAGGTTGGGAGCAGAAGGAACAGCGTGCAGAAAGACGATTTGCAGCGGTGCTCAGCGGCAGCGACAGGTACTAAGAAGAGTGCGAACTTCACACACGACGGTCAAGCTCAAGAAGATTCTATTGACGACTATGACATTTCGTGGCTCTATGGCAATGACATTACGACGACAGAAAATGACGTGACACACATGACAGAAAAGATCAAAACGACGGCAAAACAAACAGAAAAAGTTAAAAATTATGATAAAATGCGAGAAAACTACAAATACAAGACGAAGAAAGGTACAGTAAAGAAGACGAGAGCAGTAAGAATGGTAAAGATCAGGAAATCTGGTGCAGCTCTAAAGCGAAAACTTACTGAGAAGCAAGCAACTGGGAAGATAGTACAATTGAAGGAGTTAAGGTTGGATGCTGTGGATCAGAAAATTAATCGGTTTCCAAAGAAAGGACCCGACAAGAAAGAGATGAAGAAGAAAGGGCTTTTGATTCCGTTTGATAGAGGAAAGATTCAGTTTAAATGTTATTGTGTTAGTGTTTTTTTAAGAGTGAATTTGTGTTTTATGTTATTCTATGATTTGATTTGTTTATGAGTTGTTACGATTTGAGGATGAATGTGGACGAGTGTAAGAAGTTAAGATGTTGTGATTAGGTAGAGATGTTTTATTGTATAGAGTCAGTATGGAAGAAGGAATGTCTGAGGGCAGACATGGTATCAGGAGTGGCCGAGGATGTAGGAGTGGAATCTCCATGGTAGATGACGAGTGAAACAGTAAGATAGAGACGTGTGAAAGGGACGGATGAAATGATTCAAAATGTCAGTGTGCTGCAGGCAAGATGTAGAAAAGATTTATAAAATTAAAATATAGTAATTGTTGAAGATATTTATTCGTTTCACTTCGCCACTCGCCGCCCCGTCCTATATTCATACACCGAGAACTGACATAGACTACTTTTGCTTCCACTTAAGTGTCTGGAACACCCGATGTAGACCATCAGAAGCACCACCAGGAGCCCAGCTAAACTAATGATACAGATATAACTCCAAAGCAAAAGTTGTTCAAGTTGATGGGACGCTTCTGCTGGCGAATAGACAACGAAGGTTTGCAGTACCTGATGTAGACCATCTGGTGCACCAACAGGAGCCCTGCAAAACTATAGGAAATACAGATATAACTCCAAAGCCAAAGTTGTTCAGGTTGTTGGGACGCTTCTGCTGGTGAATAGACAACGAAGGTTTGGAGTACCTAATGTAGACCACCGGGTGCAACAACAGGAGCCCAGCTAAACTATAAGAGATACAGATATAACTCCAAAGCAAAAGTTGTTCAGGTTGATGAGACGCTTCTGCTGACGAATAGACAACGAAGGTTTGCAGTACCTGATGAAGACCATCAGGTGCACCATAAGGAGAAGAATGAACTATAGGAGATACAGATATGACTCCAGAGCAAAAGTTGTTCAGCTTGATGGCACGCTTCTGCTGGTGAATAGACAACGAAGGTTTAGAGTACCTGATGTAGACCACCAGGTGCACCAACAGGAGCCTAGCTGAACTATAAGAGATACAGATATAACTCCAAAGCAAAAGTTGTTCAGGTTGATGAGACGCTTCTGCTGGCGAATAGACAACGAAGGTTTGCAGTACCAGATGAAGACCATCAGGTGCACCATAAGAAGAAGAATGAACTATAGGAGATACAGATATGACTCCAGAGCAAAAGTTGTTTAGCTTGATGGCACGCTTCTGCTGGTGAATAGACAACGAAGGTTTGGAGTACCTGATGTAGACCACCAGGTGCACCAACAGGAGCCTAGCTGAACTATAAGAGATACAGATATAACTCCAAAACAAAAGTTTTTCAGATTGATGAGACGCTTCTGCTGGCAAATAGACAACGAAGGTTTAGAGTACCTGATGTAGACCACCAGGTGCACCACGAGCCCAGCTGAAATATAGATACAGATATGAATCCAAAGCAAAAGTTGTTCAGCACGATGGAACGCATCTGCTGGCATCTATTGCAATGCAACTATGGTATGAAAAAAGTATTTCCAACAATATTAGCGTGATGATTGTCTAGAAAGTGACGATTTTTTAAATGCTGGTGAGGAAATCAGAATTTTGAAAGGAATGAAACGATACGAAGTTCGCGGGTACCAGCTAGTTTCTTTATAATGTTTCTTTGTAATGTTTATAATAGAAAAGAATTTCAAAATAAATCGTAATTTTTCTTTAATTTAACTTTGGCTTTCCTTATGACGTGAATCATGGTCAACCTTTGTCATGGTCATTTTATGCAATATCTTGCTTTAAGAATAACTAGCGGCCCGTCCGTCATTGGTATTACCCGCTGCAACTCATTTTCCCGTGGGAATGTCTTATTTCCTGTATGTTTCAATACAGACATATGTCACCATGGTGACAGGTTGTCAGCCTGTCGTCTAAACTGCAATACACATCAACACTCAAAATCCCTTATTCGCTCCTAACGACACCCATGGGAATGGATGCTAGTCCAAGCCGACACCACAATCTAAAAAAAAAAACTTTTTCCCACGGGAAAATGATTTGCAGCAGATGAAACCGCTAACAACCCGCTAGTCTAGTTATACATAATATAAACCTCTTGAAACATTTTACATCCATTTACAAAAATCGCTAGAAAATCCGTTGCGTGGTTTAAGCGTAGTTAGCGGTGCCATGTCCATGACATAACTGAGAAACCCAAAAAGTGACTTTATTTTATACATGATATTGAAGAAGCGGTTGTTTTCCTCCACGTGCTTTAGGCTGATCAGAAAGATAATAATGTTATTCTTGCTTTCAGAAAAGGCAAATTAATTATTGATAACGATGCAGGCGCAGATGACGCTATAGCAATTTTGATGGCCTTGTTGTACGAAAAACATTTTGATGGGTGAGTTTATGTGTAATTTAAAATACATTATACCTATATATTTTTCACACTTTATGATTATATCTGATGCGTTACAAATATTATGAGCTGTGAAAAATATATTGTGATTTCCGTTTCAAATCTGTAACTTTACCGCTCCGCGCACCGTTTTTCTAATTTGTGGCTCTATTTAACTCTCCTATGAAAATGTACTGCAAAATTTAACTACCTATTCCTCATGTCTCTGGCCATGTTATGTCGCTTTAGGTATATGCTCATTTTTTGTACTAGGCATTTTGTAAAATGCCTGACAGAATTATTTACCTAATTATCAATACCGACTTCTTAACATTTGATTTCAGTCCTGAAGTTATCGGTTTAACAACAGCAAACGGCAACACAAACGAAGACAACGTGTCAGTCAACAACCAAAGAATATTGAAAATAGCCAATAGACAAGACGTAAGTAAATATCTTTAAATCTTGTTTATCAGGCAGTTCAAAGTTGGACAGTTGAATATCTAAACGTACAATTAAATAAACAGTAAACATAGATAAGATAAAAAAATGTTCATTGTTACCGGCGGAGATAATTTTATCCCAATCTAAAACAGTAAAAGATTTATCAATATGTCACGAGCGATCCCATATATCATATAAGATTCGATAAAGGCAGGAAATCCTAGCTACAGGGCAAAGGCTTTTTCTGTGGTGAAATTGCTGATAAAAATCCAGATTTTAACAGTGGTACCCACATGTAAAAATGGATTCTAGCTACAGTTGTACCTACAGACTAGGCAGGTAGACAAAGTAGCAAGCTCACCACTGAATAACTTCTTTGATATTATAAAACTATTGCAAGCAGGCAGACAGGCACTAGAAAAGTCTAAACTGTTATTTATCGCACTAGCTCGATTAGTTAAACACTCACTCTCATACCAATGCATAAAGCTACTACTTGGTATGTCATCCACAACTATTACATCATTGCGTTTTTCCTAAGCAGAGAACTTTGCTTCAATTTCCAGATACCAATATACAGAGGTGCAAAAGCTGCTCTTATAACATCGCCACCCACAGTCGCCTACTATGGAGAAGACGGACTTGGTAATACAATTGAAGAAGAAGGCGAAAGAGAAGGGTTATCACCTGTACACAATATGACTGCTGTTGAGGCTCTGATTCAACTTTCAAAGAAATATGAAAGTAAGCTGTTTTGTGACACTTAGATGGATTGCTCATTATATTATTACCATTTTCATAGATAAACTGCAAGTTTTATCGTTTTAGTATACCGTAAAAACATGTGAAGCCATTTTTGGTCACCACAAACTTCTTTTGTCACAGAGGTTTCTGGTGTCAGACCATGAAATTTTGCATTTATACTTATTAAATACTGCTTTACAACTCGTAAAATTTATACAATTATAATCTCAATTTTCAGATGAGCTTACACTGGTAACAATAGGAACACTGACAAATGTGGCTCTGGCTTTGAGATTAGACCCTAACTTCATTGGAAGACTGAAACATCTGTACATTGGAGCTGGACATGTTCACGGTTAGTATATATTTAAGTTGTCAATTGGGATTTTTAATGCACTCGCAGTGCTATATCTCATAAATGAAAATAAGAATTTAAAAATATTTTCATGGCCAGAGCTCGAACCCGGGCCGAATGGGTACGAGCGCCACCGCGTAATAGTCTGACACCCATGCGGCCGGAGTTCAAGCCCCGGTCGAAGCATGTTTTTTTTTGTTTGATTTTCTTATTTTCATTTAAGTTGTCTCTACCATATAATACTAATAAATATTTTGAAAATTGAGGGGTAGGAGACTGTATTCAGCTTAACATATTTGTTTTACAATCTAGTGCAAATTTTACTCATAGTTAGATATTTACGAAATACGAATAAATTACCTCCTATACAAAGTGATACTTAAAAAGAACCAAGATCCATTTTTTTTTTTCATTCGACCTGTGTCCCTAGGGGCTTTCCCCTCTTTCGGTTTCACAAGTAGAACTCATCCTAAAAATATTTGCACTAAGAGAAAAGAGATCAGAACGTGATTGATAATTCAAGCAATACATTTTGACTTCCAGATGAACATCTCAATGCACCAGAATTCAATGCTTTGATGGACGTCGAAGCATACCACATCACTATGGAACATGCTAATCCTGACAAAGTCACAGTTTTCCCGTTCTCCACAACAAAATATACTTTGAATTTAACTCAGGTGAGGTTATTTGCCCAAGTAGTACAACTACTTCACATGTGTCAAACCTTATTTATCAAAGCAGTTTTGACTTGTATAGAAAATCTTTGCCGCGAGTCGCATGTTAGCAGCGCTGGACGAAGAGCATGCAACGCTTAGCTTGTCAAGGCGTGGCCCCACTCTAAAACCTCCTTATTGCAGCAGTATAAGTTAATCTCATGAGATACTTTATCTATACAGTGATAAATCTTTCACACATCCAACCATATTTTTTTTTAGGAATGGAGACAAAATGTGTTCGGAGCCATTGACACAGATATTGTCAGAGCTATAAACCGATACGAAAGAGTAGCTATGAAGAAGTCCCATCTTTGGCAGTCTCTGGACCCATCTGTTATTGCAGTCGTCCTTAACCCCGAACTTGTTAAGGAGTACAAGTATTCTAAGAACGATATTATCCTTAGTGGTAAGTAACGTTACAAAATAAAATTTGTTTGAAATGTAAGTTAAATACGATGTACCTGATGTATCAACTAAAAACAGATGTTGCAAAGCGTCTGACACATAAAGAAAAACTAAAACCTTGTAACAACGTGTAAAAAAGATAAGATGAAGATTTTTAAGAGACTTTGTAACAAATGCTGGTCTTGTGTGTGATTATACTCGTTTTAGTTTGTGCCTACAAACCATGAATCTTTCATAGATAATTAATTTTATTTCGTATTCTTTTCGCAATTTTGCTTCTAAATGGTTGTTTCTGGTAGCTCACGTCACTAGTAGCCTGTTTTTCGTTGATCATCGGGTCATGCATATAATCGGTGTCCCATACAACAAAAAGAAAGAGAGAGGGCAAACGCCAGTAGAGTACTGCAATTTTGTACAATTGGAACAAATTTTTGCACTTATTCTCTTTTTATCTTATCTCTTCTTACACTGCTTAAATAATTCTTAAATACTTGTTAACTAATTTCAGGTGAAAAGAGAGGAATTACGACACACGAAATGGTTGAGGAAAAGTCTGAAGCAAATGTACGATTAGTCCATCATGTGAAGATTGAAGAGTACAAACAGTTTCTTTTGGATGTTTTCTCTAAAGAATTAGAAGCAAAAAATAAATCTTAATTTGTATGAAATTCTTATAATTAAAACTTTTTGAGTGATTGTGGTACAAACTAGCATTTCATTTTAATTTTATTCTTGTGCTGCAATTTTCCTCCCGCGCTATTTATTGCGGTTTACATACTATAGGTATACTTCCGTTAGTGTGGTAAATTGTTAATGATTCAATGTTTTATAGAAAAGCTGAAAAATATTGCGCTAAATAAAATTTAGTGCAGATAGAAGTCTTTACTATATTATTATTTAACATTTCGTATCACACATTCAAAATATGAATTTATTTGACGTCGTCACAGTAGATTAATTCCACAGAAATACCGATATAAGAGCCCATTTGACATTTTACCCAGCTGAATTTTGGAATTCGCCGACTTGATGACAGCCCGCGACCCGTCCGACCAGAACCAAATTATCTTGACCCGCTGTCGTCTGCCTCGTCACCATCGCGCTTTCTTGGTGGTTTATTGTGGTTTTAATGTTATGAAGTTTATGATGCAGTATGGTACCCAATCTGTATAATCTTTTTAAATAGAACAACTACTACTACTACAACCACAACAGTCCACTGCTGGACATGGGTCTCCCCTAATTGGAGGGTATTGCAAGCGGATTGGCTAGCGCAGTGCAAGATGTTCAATTTACAGTGAACGCTACTGCCCATTCCCTGGATGAATATCCCTTAGTCGCATTATACGACACCCGCGGATAGAAATGGGGTGATGCTGTTCTAAGCCGGCACCACATAGCAAGGTAAACAGCAACAGATAGAACAACTATTGTATGATTATTGCACCCTTCATAATCGTAAGTGAGCAGAAGATACTAAATATTAGATAGGTAGTTAATTTCAGGGGTACTAATTAAACAAGCATCTTTTTATTAACATTTTTGCCTCTAAAAATGTAGCACGGCCACAAATAAAGTGCATCTGAATAATACTATCTTCACCACAAGATAACATAATTATTGGGAGTAAATTTTAATCCCGCCACTCTTCTGGGCAGACAAATTTGCGAGCGCAGTGTACGTAAGGTAAGGTAACATTATCATAGAATAAGTTGCTCTTTCCTATAGCAAATAGCTAATCAAGTGTTGAATAGTGATTTAAATTGTGTGGTGAGACCAATATTAAGGTAAATAGTTAAAAGACATAGGCACTTAAATGAATTCATTTTTATTATTTTAATTCAATATATTATTATGAATCAATAAGTCGCAGAATCATGATAAAATTAGGTTTTTAATCAAAACCAGGCACTAGTTTAAGTCAAAGTTATATAAAAGTTACAGTTTATAATCAAATTCTTCCTAGATATTATATAAAATTGCTTTGTTTTCTGACTTTTCATGTTAATTTATAATAAGACACTTTTTTCACAAAACACGTTTTTGTCTTTTTTTCATTGTTTAATTTTAACAATTATACTGAATGCGAAAGGTTTCAAACATCATCGCCCGAAGATGCGAGCAATGACGTTCATATTAGATCAATAATTGTAACTTACAGCAGACGAGCTTCTCTTGAATAGCATTATTAACCTCTAAGATTCTAACTCAGCCACAATAAACGCGCCTCTCAATAAAACTATTTTAGCTGTCATCATTATCATCATCATTGGCCTCATAAGTCTGTGGCAGACGATTTATTCAGTGTCTTAGGCAAGATTTTTCATGGCTGTATAAGCCGATACGGGAGCGGCATGACTTTCCGCACGCTCTATAAGTGAAGGTGGAATTGGAGACTGGCACATGCATATTTAGATGTCGTTTTTATGCGAGACCGGCGAACCAGGCATCATCATGAGTTTAGCTGTAGCTTTATAAATATAACTCAATCAAAAATATTTCAAATTATTTCTTAGTAATTAACTGTAATCTTCTTTTTTTGTGTGGGACACCGAGTTGTTCAACGATTCGATGAACCTTAGCATAGTTCTGTAACGAGCGCCGTCTGATAAATGCTTACTTTTTTAAGGATAGAATAATTTTTCGGGATATTGTAATACTATACCGAGTGGTGCTAAAATTACAATGGCGAAAACCACGAGTGACTTAAAACCGAAAATTTGCTGGTGACATAAATCCAAATCTGGTGACAACAAAAATAAGTGGGTGTTGGGTGGGTGACATAAATAATTACTGGAGGACTAAAATAATAGGTAGGCGTCTAAGATAATAAACGAGCATAAAAAAGGAAGTGGGTGAATAAAATACATCTAACGAACCCACGACCTGACTAACCAGACCCGACCAACCCGACTCGACCCGCCCGGACCCGACCGATGCAACTCACCCGACCAACCCGACCCAAAAGAGCCGGCCAACTTCACCAACCCCACCGAATCAAGTGACTAATAGTATCAGGCGTTACTTTGCGGAACTCCATCTTGAAGAAAGTGATAGAAATATGTTAAGCTTCTTCCGCACTTACGATGGCTAAGTGAACCACACGTACGACCGCAACTTAATGCAAATGTACTATGTACTAGCGATGCACTTCTACTAACTAGACTTTGTTCTGCCAGTACTTGGCGACAGCAATGGCATTATCAGTCGCCAAGTTCAGATCTTCTTTACTGTAGGTGACCGGTAACAGAGAGCAAGCCAGTGAATGTGCCAAAGTTTGAGTTGAGTTGCTGTCGGCGAAGCCAAATTTCACCATGTCTTCTCTGAATACGCAATCGGTTGAGCGATTTCCAGGTTTACCACGGTAATTTATGCCCCAGCGGCAGAGTCTCGAACGGTGAAATAAAGCCGGATGGAGTTGGGCAACGTGTTTTCCATAACTGCTCCCTTGCCTCTTGCGGAACACTGTCTGTAGAAGCCGTACACCTCAAAAAGCTTCTGCGGCTTTTCAGGCGTTCAGGAGGCATTGAGTTGAGAGTAGCTGTGTAGTGAGTGCTGAGGATCAGTTTTTTGTTTGTGTATCTCTTCTGCACAGGCTAATTCTCACCGAACGTCCAGTGGACCAATAGGTACCGCTAGAGAGTACAGCATGCTAAGCGGTGTCGGTTTCAGGCAGCCTGTTATATTACGACAAGTCTCATAAGTGAAACATCGACAACACTGCAACTAACGTTTTACACTCTACACGTGTTTCGCTTAACTACTTTCGTTGTTCTAAAAAACTCGTAGCAACGGTGAAGAGGAAACATTCACCTGCTCGTTGAAGATGATTCCAGTACACCCATGTCGTATTATTTCTAATTGTTCCAACACGTTCAGTCTTCGGCCCTGTTACAAGTATGTAAAACTTTATAGGAATGGATGTCCGCTAAACTGTGCCCAGAGTCTGCGAAACACGTGCAGAGTGTAAAACGGTGATTGCAGTATTAGTAAAGTGCATCATCGCTAGTACTTTATTAATTCGTGTGGTTCACTCAGCAGCATAACCTGCCATAATTAGTGCGGAAGAAGCTAAATAAATTTCTATCACTTTCACCCACCGAATCAACCCGACCATCTCAACCTGACAAACCCGAACCGACCAACCCGATCAAACCCACCTGACTAACCAGAGCAACCCGACCAACTAACTTACAAGCCCGATCAAGCAACCCGATATTTGTGCGAATAAAATATATGCCCGTTTTTAAGTAGGTATAACATGACCAATATGGGCATGTCATGAGGAGGGATGAAGAGCATGTAACAAAGATAGTAATGAACATGAATGTATGGATGGACGCAGAAGAAGAGGAAGGCCTAAAAAAGTTTGGATGGATTGTATAAAAGACGATATGAAAAATAAAGGCGTAAGTGACGATTTGACTGCTGATAGAGATGAATGGAAGAAAAAGACATGTTTCGCCGACCCTAAATAAATTGGGATAACGGCAGGCAGATAATGAACATGCAATTAATTGTCACTCAAATAATAATTTGTTCGCCCAAAAAAAATGATCTGTTTAATTGAGTTTAAATTAGCTGGAACCATTTTGAAAACAACTAGGCGCTAGTTATTGTAAATATAGGAACAACTTTCCCAAGGAACATAGGTCAAAATACGAAAAAAAATTTTGGACCTCCCATAGTAACTGAAATCAGCTGATCGGAAAGTTTGTATGGGAGGCCCAAAAATTTTTTTCGTATTTCGACCTATGTTCCTTGGGGAAAGTTGTTCCTTATCACTAGCCGGTTCTGAGTTTTCGCTATCGGTCATTAGTAAAATTTCATCCTATATTTACAATAACTAGCGCCTAGCTGTTCTCAAAATGGTTCCAGCCCTCAGTAAAAGGTCCTGGAGCAAGATCCAATTTCTAAAACCATATAATAACCACCCGTATTACGTATACTACTCGAATTTGCTTATGTCAGGGGTACCTATGTGTGAATGGGTAAGTATAGTTGAACGTGTGATACAAGCACAATCATTAGCAAACTTGCGAAAATTCAATAGCAGAGCTCCAGGTTAGGAGAACTCCGCGTTTCCTTGCTCGTATATGCAATTTTGTGATAGATTTCCTTTTGTAGGGTGATGTCCAGGTACTAAGGGTCTAGAGGTAGACAAAACTTTGATCACTCCTTTTTCTGTCCCGGTGACTCTCGCTTAGCTCTGGGAGCCAACTTGCAAATCGACCGGTATGTTGGACATAAGGCGCTAAATGTCTCTCTTTCGTACCTCGACAGACGCCGAGAAGTGATTGAATATAGTCCGTTTTAGCACAAATAAAATAAAATAAAATCCGTTTCAGATTTTGTGGTCGTTGTTTTCAAATAATTTAAATTTCAACGACTGAGGCAGTATTCGACAGCTAGCCACATCATCATTATCATCATCATCAGCCCACATCCACCCATTGTATCTATACCAGCACTCTATTTCGACACTCCTCACGGTCCTGTGCTACTCTTAGCGCTTATAAATTACAGAATGATTGAAGAATTTCCCTATATTTCAAAAAATACCCAGGGGTCAACGTCACGTCAGCTGTTGTCATTTTTTCGCGTGGCGGGAAAAGCACGAGTGACATAGACCCGACCTCGACAAGCGCACAAGCGCTACTAAATCTCTGCCTGTCGTTGCACCAATTATATAGGGATTTTTGAATATTTTTAGAATAATTTACAAAATAAAAATAAATAATTATTATTTTACCATTTGATTAAATACATCTTCTCACAACATATGTTTATTTTCTGAAGTTATACTATGGATAGTTTTTCATACAGGAGCCATTAAAAATGCAAGATGTTCAGTCAAGATACGGCAGCGAAAACGTAATGTTAAGCTAAATTTATGAATGAAATTGAAAAACGTACATTGGTAATATTGTTTTTAAAGATATTCTCTATTTGTTTGTAAAATCAACATTTTGATACAGTATACCAAAACTTCAAAACTCGCGCTTGATTTGAGCCCTTTTTTCAGAATTTTGAGTTTGTTGTCTTAGATTTCCCTTCTTTATTCTATGTTAGCCACTGAAATGTTAATATTTTTGTTGATAATTTTTTAGATAAAGATATGTCTGACTAGATGTATAAGTAATATTTTCTTTTTACTTAACTGTTTACGAGAAACTCTCATGTTTATAAAGGCAATTTTCGGAAATTCCTTTATAGCGGTCTTTATCTGAGTGATTGATGATTGATCGATCACAGAATGTTTCTAGCTAACTTTCCTCCATGCAAAAATCAATCGTTGCTAATTTGATAAAGACAAGATGAAGATATGAAAACTCAAATTTATGGCCGATTTTACTACAATTCACTATCTGAAAAATCTTATCAGATAATGTCACTATATCAGTAAATGAGACTGTCCAAGAGCATGTCGGGCTCATCTCGTAATAGGATTCCGTAGGTATTGTTACTATTTTGCGCAAACAATGAATAAAATAAATATCAGATCTACTTATTCAGGTACAAAAATGTAGTTGCAGCTGGCTGCCAGTAAAATGGTAAGTGTATTAACAAGCTGCAAATAAAAAAGTGATTCAGTGGCCATTAAATTAATTTTCATTGTAGAAAATAATTTTAGCTAATTCCGCAAAATGTTAATTTTGAATTTGTTTTTGAATTAAAAAAAAAATAACCCAGTTCTTCTTACTTTTCAAGATGTGATTAAACTCGAAGTATATGAAAAATTTGCCACATATTATTAGAGAAATGGTTTAAGGGTCAATGCGAAATATGGAATCTTAAAAAAAAATAACATAGACTATCTGTGGTGAACTAGTAGTCATAGAATTAGATTTTCAACATTATCTAACTTTAATGACTATGCTTTACTTCTCACTTAGTCATTCTCTCTCTCTCTCTTCGTGTGGGACACCGAGTCGTTCAACGACTTTACCTTAGTCATTTACCTCATCGGTTAGTAGAGGTACCGAGATTATAATAAAACAATGAATCTCTTATATTTTGTGTGCATTTTAGTGATCATGATCAGGTACGTACCTCTGTTATCGTTTTATAAGGATTAAATTGTTACTAGATAAATATGATAATAGTATATCAGAATAATAATCTCACTTGCCGTTTCCCTTCTTCTTTAAGCTCTAAAAAGGTTCAAGCAGGACCCAAGCTGGTAATAGATCACGATGGAAGTGCAGACGATGCAATGGCTATATTCCTTGCGTTGATTTACGAACAAAACTTTAATGGGTACGTACTTTTTTTGGAAATCTTACAAAATTTTCTCCCATAGGCACGATTTTAACCTGCGATGCTACTACCAACTGGGCTACCGCGGTTCTATCCTACCCTGCGAATTCACCAAGTATACCTTGGCCACTGTAGCAGGTCTCCATTAAACGTGATAGTTTTGCTACTAATTTCCAGGGTACGTACTTTTTCGAGGAGTCGATGAATAGCCAGATAAATACCCTGGTGTCAGAGTTTTTCGACTGCCTTCAAATGGCTCTAACGTAGTTGTGTAATGATCGTCGTCTGAGTTATATTGGTGAATCTCACAACGACAACTTGTGACAGAGATGCAATTTGATGAAGCAACATACATAAAACTGGATATCATGGTACACCATGGCACAAAGTAAGTATTGGCTGGCGCCAATCCAGACAGCGGGCTTCAAGGAAACGTCGCTATACTCATACAGACATCCACCCGCCGTAATTTAATCGAGCAATCTTGAACCGGTTCGAACCGGCGAGTAACGAGTGTCAACAACGTTCGGTGTGGGCGGACGGCAAAATTACGACTAGCATGTGCCAATATTTTTACTTTGATATAATGTAAGTAATTTACTTACTACTTATGTATGTTCGACCCAGGTACGGCATATTAAGTATTCAGAAAAAGAAAGTAGCAAGCAACGCTAGAGTGTAGGCATAAATGATCGTAAGAAGGGGAGAGCTGTGCTTCTGTAAATTCTCTATTTTGTGACCATGGTATGATGATAATTATGGTCAATGGTGTATCACGATATCTGGTTATACAATTTTGTAAACTCCTTTCATTGAAAACCGGTATCCGGCTAAATACCGGAAAAACATGCAGTGCTTGTAAAACCGCCTTACTTATTTTCAGGCCGAAAGTTTTGGCATTAACTACAACACACGGAAACGTGGCTGAAGAGCAAGCTTTTAAAAACAGTCAAATGATACTTAACATCGCCAAGCGAAGAGATGTACGTATCTGAACTGATTAGTTATTAACTTATTAGAAGTACCTTTACCTATACATTTTTATGTCTTAAATGTCGTGAAAACAAGAAAAGACAAGGAAAAGACGTATCGTGGGGTAACAGCCTTTTGTGAGTTGCCTAAAAACCGTTCTACTCGGGACATTTTTAGAAAAAATCCTATAATAATAGTTACGAGTATGAAAAAACTTAGAGATGAACTGCTCATAATCTGCGGTGACTCTATGAACAGATGTTTGATACAGTCGTTCTAAAAATCAGTTATTGAAGGCCCTAGAAGGAGGGAAAGGCTTGGGTCTATAGTGAAGTTCTCACGAATATTGATGTTGATGATTAATGCTATTTAGTTTATCTTGTAACTTGTAGCGTAAACCAATGATCTCACTTGAAAAGCCTGTTAACATTCCACAACATTTTCAAGGTACCAATTTATAGAGGCAGTCGCTTTGCTATGGTGCATACAAATCGTTCAGATGGTCGTTTTGGAAAAGATGGTTTGGGTGACTTGGGAGACGACATGATTCAAACTCTTCGTCATTCTGAATTCACACCTATAAAAGCACAAGTTAAGCATGCTGCCGAAGCTTTGGTTCATATGTCAAAGAAATATGAAGGTAAAATAGTTGACTTGACAGCTTCTTAACTTATCTATCTATTTGACGCTATGATATGACAAACAAGTAAAATCTATAAAAACATTGATAAGCGTTTGTTTTGAGTTTTGAACTTGTTTTGAATATGTATTATATAAAAGTATATACGTAAATCTTTCAGGAGAATTGACCGTAGTAGCTACAGGTCCTGTGAGTAACATCGCGTTAGCTGTAAAACTGGACCCGAAATTAATCAGCAGATTAAAACACCTGTATATTACTGCTGGCAACATTTACAGTAAGCTTATTCTCCATACTTAGATGATAGGTTTGATTCAAAATGAATATGAGTACATCCAGATCCACAAGACTGAAAATATGAAAGTGTAATGACTATATGACAGTAATTAACATGCTACATATTCGAGAGTTCTCAATTGAAAAGAAGAGGTTTACGATAGCCTCCTTTACGATGTTTCAACCTTATAAGGGTGACGGGTAGCCGTTGGTGATCGCCTAGAAGCATGGTCTCAGGAGACGCTTGGGGAAGAAAAAGAGCGATTTAGATTGGTGACATAAATAAAAGTTATCATAACTGTCTGGAGGTGGTGGCGTGCCCTGAGGAAGGACTACGTTCTGCAGTGGACTGCTATAAGAATGATGTGGATTTTGAGTTGATAAAAACTATTTACTTCGTAGGATTTTTCTCTTTTCTACTTCATATTTGTTTCTGATTTCAGGCGACAAATATTCTAAACCGGAATTAAATGCTTTTATGGACGTCGAAGGTTATTACATCGTAACAGATAATGCATTAGTAGACAAAGTGACTTTCATTCCATACTCGCCATTCTTTGATTTGCATAATATAAGTATGGTAAGTACTGATTTTTATCAAAGCTTGGTATGTGCATGTATATTGGATGATGCTTAGTGGATAACTATAAGAGTGAAGTAAAAAGGTAGGAACTTAAACGAATTATTTGGAGGATAGCTCGAAGCTTATTGTAGATGGCGCTATGTGTGACTGAACCTATATGCTCCAATCAGAAGTCGTTCTAACGATATGGGATGATGCTATTCTAAGCCAACACACTAATTCTTAATTTTTGCGGACTGTATAAGGACCAAAGACTCTTGCCACCTAACAAGACATATTTTGGTATTTTTATTAAAAGGTAAAAAGAGAAAACTAAAATTACCTAGTATTTTTACAGGACTGGAGGCTAAATAAACTCGGACGCATTAAAACTTCCATAATGAAAGCTCAGAATAAATTTAGAAGGAATATAACTTCTGACCCAATATGGAACCCCCTGGATCCCAAAGCCATGGCCATGGTGCTTGAAAACACCCTGATTCGCAATGAAATGTGCTCTGATCACAGTATTATAATGTGCGGTGAGTGTTGAATCAACACTGTTGATAAGATAGTCTATTGGATTGGAGAGCTATGTATTTTTCATTCGGCGGCCCTCATACCAACCTCTTGATTTTGGGCTATTATTAATGTATATTGACGCTTTAATTTTAGAAATTATTTGATTTCAGTAGGCTGTGTAGAAGAGCAAAACATAATCCTATTTATTCACAAAACTACCATTTAAAGTTACTTGACGTGATTGTATTAAATTTTTCAATTTATGTAAAATATTATGCGGGTATTACTCGTAGATGCATGCGTACCTATATACTTTTTTAAAAACCTGCAATCCATACGAAAATGGAATTATTAATCTTGTTTTCAGGTCGTAAAAGAGGTATAATCACGAATGATTTCACTGGATGTCACCATTCAAACGCAAAAGTTGCGTTTCCGGGGCCGGACACAAAATTCAAAAGATTTCTTTATGACGTGTTTTCCTCTCAAGGTCAAAGACAAAGTCAAGGTCAAAGTCAACGACAAGGTCAAAGTCAACGACAAAGACAAAGTCAAGGTCTAAGACAAAGTCAAGGTCAAAGACAAAGTCAAGGTAAAAGACAAAGTCATGGTCAAAGACAAAGTCAAGGTCAAAGTCAAAAGTCAATAGACAGAAATACGCTTAGGTCGACATAGATGGTGCTGTGAATGCCTTGCTTGTAGAGGTACCTTTCATGATCTTAAATTAGGTGATCCACAGCACAGGTTGACCTAGTTTGGACTTCATTGTTATCAATTATAAAACCATATTTGTAAACTTAATATGAGCATAGATATTTTTAAAATAAACTAAATAATAATTACTGGGTGAAATAAATATTTTTATTATTTATGAAGTACTTACAGGAGAGGGGAAAGGAGACCATTAGTTATGTACTGGTGGGAGATAGGGATACTGCCTCAGGGTAGTATTAATATTTCAAGCTTGTATGTGGCTAGTGGGCTCAATTCCGAGTCACACCTCCTCGTGGTCCCCTCCGGTATCTGTTGCTCACCAGCTTCTTTCCGCTTAGAAAGGGGCTGGTGGGCAGCAGGCCAACGTGACAGGAAGAAGACGCCAAGCCGCCTGGCCAGCGTGGCGTCTTATGGCTAAAACCCTTCTCAGACATGGACAGCACAATAAAACCACGGCCCTTAGTCCCCGGCAGCCCCGCTATTCCTAGTTATGGCAGCGGCTATGGTTCCGGCGGGGCAGAGGGTGCGAAGAATCCCCGGCAGAGATCCGGCTGCCAAACATTGACCCTAGCTACGTATAATACAAGGACACTGAACGAAAATGATCGGCTTTTAGAACTTCTGGAAGAAGTAGAACATATTAACTGGGATGTGATAGGACTATCCGAAGTTAGGAGGCGTGGTGAAGACCTAACGCGGTTTTCAAATGGCCATTTATTCTATCACAGAGGCCATGAAGACTCTTTATACGGCGGTGTCGGCTTTTTGATTAACAAAAGACTTTGCTCAGCAGTTCAAAACATAACGAGTGTGTCCACACGGGTTTGCTATGTTAACTTAACTCTGAGTAAAAGATACGCAATCAAAGTCGTACAAGTCTATGCCCCTACTACAGACCACAATGATGACGAAATGGATATATTCTACGAAGATATAGAGAAGGCGTGTCGCGAGAACCCCTGCTACTACACAGTAGTAATGGGCGATTTTAATGCCAAAATAGGCCATCACGCAGAAGACGAGACGTCGGTAGGGCAGTTTGGGCTGGGTAGTCGAAACCCGAGAGGGCAGACACTGGTTAATTTCCTCGAACACAACCATCTGTTTGCTATGAACACATTTTTCAAAAAACGACTTTCGAGGAAATGGACCTGGGCTAGCCCGGACGGTAGGACAAAAAATGAGATCGACTATATACTCAGCTCACATAAGCAGAATGTCACCGACGTTTCAGTTCTAAGTCGCTTCAAAACTAACAGCGATCATCGCTTGGTGAGAGCCACATTCAGGTGCAACCTGCCCAAAGAAAGAGTAAAACTGGTGAAGTCATCAAATCCCACATACGATTCGAGTAGCTATAAATACCTGCAAAAGGAATTCCAACTTGAATTACAAAACTCTTTTGAAGGGCTCATGGAAGAGGACCAGAATGTGGACTCACTGAATGATATGATCTGTTCTGTGCTCACAAAAACTACCAAAAAGCACATAGGGGGAATAAAACGCCCTTCGGAGGCCAAACTAACACCCGACACGCTGAATCTCATATCCCAAAGAAGAGAAATGCAAAACAACACCACATCCGACCAAAGAGAGCTGAATAACATCAATAAGGCGATTAAGAAGGCAATCCGCGAAGATATTAGAGCTTATAATACCCGAACTATTGCCAAAACCATCGAGGACAATAGGGGCTCTAAAGTTTTCCAAAGGAAACTCAATAAGAACAAGATGGAAATAAATAAGATCACGGATAGCGCCGGGAATATCGTGACGGATCGTGACCAGATCATTAAAATTGTTGAGGAGTTTTATGGGAGCTTATATGCGCCCAAAACACTGGAACCGGACTCACCAGAAACGGTGGATCCTAGAGCTGTGCCTGTAGAGCGTTGCGAGGAACACGACCTGCCTCCGATCACAATAGGCGAAGTCCAATACGCTCTAAACAGGATGAAACGCGGAAAATCTTCTGGTGAGGACGGGGTGCATGTGGAGATGCTTCAGGCAGGTGGAAAGCCAGTCCTGAAAGTTCTCGTGAAACTCTTCAACAACGTGCTTTCAAAGGGTCTTACACCTGGCTCTTGGAAGAAAGCTACAGTCACGATCCTCCACAAAAAGGGAGACAAGACAAAATTGTCAAATTACCGTCCCATTAGCCTGCTCTCACAGGTGTACAAGCTCTTCGCCAAAGTCCTGTGCCACCGACTGACTACTAACCTGGATGAGTACCAACCCGTCGAACAAGCTGGCTTCCGGAGTGGATATTCGACTATGGACCACATACATGCGGTCAAGCAGCTAATGAAGAAGTGCAAAGAGTACAACAGGCCCTTGTGTTTCGCCTTCGTTGATTACGAAAAGGCATTCGACAGTGTAGAATACTGGGCAGTGTTTCACTCTCTCCATCGCTGCGGTATTGACAAGCGATATGTGGATATCCTCCGGGAGCTATACGGGACTGCGACAATGCAGGTGCGCATGCACAGAAACACCGACCCTGTGTCGATTGACCGGGGAGTCCGACAAGGAGACACTCTCTCACCTAAACTCTTCACCAACGTACTTGAAGATGTCATGAAGATGTTGGATTGGAGTGAGAGAGGCGTCAATATCAACGGAATACGCATGTCGCATCTCAGATTTGCAGACGACCTCGTCCTTATTGCCGGACGTGTCCTGGATCTCCAGAAAATGCTCTCAGATCTGCATGAAGCTTCTCTGAAAGTCGGGCTCAGGATGAACATGTCCAAGACAAAGATCATGACGAATCGCACTATACGTATACCTAACATCTGTGTAGGAAATGACACTGTTGAGGTAGTCAGCGATTACGTCTATCTTGGACATCGTTTGTCCTTTGACCCAGAAGCACAGGTAAAGGAGATTGGAAGACGTATCGGACTAGGTTGGGCTGCTTTTGGGAAGCTGAACGACGTATTTAAATCAAAACTTCCACAATGCCTGAAGACCAAGGTGTTTAACCAATGTGTTCTGCCTATTCTCACTTATGGTGCCGAAACATGGACGCTCACTAAGCAAAACATGCACAAAATCAAAGTCGCACAAAGAGCTATGGAGCGTTCTATGCTAGGTATCTCCCTTGTTGACCGCGTACCAAACGTTGAGATTCGACGTAAAACAAAAGTCGAAGACGTAGGGAAGCGAATAACAAGGTTAAGGTGGAGGTGGGCGGGACACTTGGTGAGACGGAGTGACGATCGGTGGACAAAAGCGGTTACAGAGTGGTGGCCAAGGGGAGCGAAAAGGTCAGTGGGCAGACCACCTGCTCGATGGTCCGACGATATCGTCAAGCTTACAGGACCGCACTGGACGAGGGTGGCACAGGACCGTAAGGATTGGCGCTGTAGAGAAGAGGCCTATACCCTGCAGTGGGTGGATGTGGGCTGAGAATGATGATGATGATGACTTACAGGTTTTCTTAATACTTACCTATCTATTACAAATAGGTTTTTAGCTATTTAGTATTACCTACATCACAAATCGGCAAGCAAAGTATACACCAGGTATTGATTTATAAGGACTTATCTAGAAAAAGTGCACAATAGAGTCAGGACCAGTGCGGCTCAACGTCGAGAGAACCCAATCTACCGCTTAATTATCTACTTTAAAAAATAATTATATTCTAACACAAGGTACATCTAATGGTAAAATGGTTTTCTATGCAATGTTATAGAAAATAAATGTTATAAATTGAAAATAAAAATATAAGCTTTCAATTTTTGATACCTATTATGATATTAAAAACAACTGTTGAATTTGGTAATTTAGCCCTTTTCACAAAATTATTAAAATGACAGAGCTGCCTGAAGTCGTTTACGAAACCTCTCCAACATCGCGATATCACGCCATCTTCCGGATGTTTACAGAACTTTTTCAAATGAAACGTGACATTACCATGTCTGTGAAATGGTTGGC
>JANFCV010000461.1:0-111188 GCA_024500475.1 Phthorimaea operculella
ACCCGCCCAGGAGTGATCGCGGCCGACAGAGTAAATGGATCCTTTAATTGTAAGAAGCGGCCCGTCATGCTGAACAACTTTTGCTATGAATCCATTTTGCGTCAGGTACTTCAGATCCTCAAGGGCTGACAAAAAGTAGTCCATATCTGGCTTCAATATGCTAGCAATATCAGAGCTAAATTTCGCGAAGATTGATGAAACTGTTTGGATAATTCTTTCGGAGTTTACCTATTACATACATACATACAAAACCTTCGTTTTGTTATATTAGTGTAGATGAAATGTCTAAAATTAAATGCCTTAAAAACATATATACTTTCAGTTTCGGTCAACCGTCGTGGCGTCAGAATCAAAGCCAGTACAACCCGGGCCCCGACCGCTTCGAGCGCGGCCCTCCAAACAGGCACTCCTTCGGCGGGTACTCACACAACGACCCGCTGGACCTGCGCACCGGCCACACCGGGCCTGCCAGCGCGCCTGCCACCGGGCCGCCGAGCGGGCCTCCGGGCTTCTCCAGTGCTCCACCAGGTATAATGAAGTTTCTTAACTTATTTCACGTTTACAGGATAAACTTTATCCAAGCTTTAATGATACAATGAAAATGTAGAATTTAAAAAATATAATTTATCTTTCTAGCCAATTTCAGCAGTTATTTGGGCACATTTGTTGCGTGACACTCTTTCACTTTACAACAACTTCACGAGCATTTCTCGTTGTCGAACCGCTCGTGAAATGTTCCCAATGAATACGCGCCTTGGTTGTATTTATAATGAATTTCTTATTACAAATTTGTATTTTTCTATATCAACTAGTGTTCTAATAAAATATCACCCAATATCTTCCTCAGGTCCCCACTGGCGCCGCCTCTAGCCCTCCCGTCACAACTTCGGTCCATTACCGCTTCCCCGCGCCCCGCCTTCAACTTCGACAAGCCCCCGACAGTACTACCAGTAGCAGTACCAGCAGGCAAGACGAGGGGGCGAGGAAAGTCTGGTCATCGACACCGATAAGTACGACACCACTGATAATAGGTATTACACACTTACTTTTCTTTTGCACGTCGCCTGTCTGTCTGTAATGCTTGGTTTCGTGAGTTTTTGATTTATGTACTTTCTATTGTATTAGAGTATCTTCGAAACTTTATTTTAATGTATAAATAGTCGGAAAAGAACTCTTCACAATATGAAAAATAGTCTTACAATATTAACGATTGGTTGATTGATTGGTTTACTTATGTATGATAATGAAAGATGCATTTAACATTTTTGTTTAAATAAGTTTCAAAGATACACACAGAATTCGTAGATTTGCACTTAATAAATTCATTTAACAGTATCAAATAATTTATTAATATTAGTAAGTAAATTAAACGCATACTTTGATTAATTTCATCGCAGGCAGGCTTTCCCTTAATTAACCAAAGACACTATTTCTGACCAACATTATTTTATCTCCTAAAGGTACGACCCCACGGAGCCCACTAACGACGACGATGATGACGACGAAGCATCCAACGCTCCTCTCAACACCAGCAATGAAACTACCACCTCAAACACACCCAGCAGTGAACACCAACCCTTATCAGAACCCCCACCACCGCCACCGATGCTAGGGCTTCTCGCCGGCATCGATGCTAGTTCAATAAATGTACCACCTAATGTACTAGACACAGCAGTCAGACAAGTATTAGAAGAACACAGAGGTCTTATAGGTCCTACAACCTCGACGAATCAGGGCAATCCGGGACAGGCAGTGATGGCGATTCTGACGGCGATTGTCCCAATTTCTCCATATATTCAGCCACCAGCGTTCACATAGCCTCCAGTTCGGGCTTAGAAGAGAATAGGAGCTTTGAAGACACCGCCCCGACTACAGCGTCATCCGGTTTGAAAACTAAAGAAGATGAATATAACGAAAAACTGTCCAAAAGATGTCCGATCACGCCCAACACTAGAAATCCGATCAAAATTAAACTGAATACTCCGTCTTTGATCAAACGGGTCAGTTTATGATGATGAAGAGGAAGGTGGAGAGGAAACTGAGGGTGCTGACGCTGCAGAGCCACAGGATACCACTCCTCCTAAACCTGACGACAATGATGAGAAGAAGCAACAGCCGATGAAGAAGAGCCAATGGAACAACAGGAACCGGAAATAACAGACGATGATGCGACACAAGACGGTATTGAATCTCCTAAAGATAAAGAAGCAGCTTCCCGGCCGAAGCAACAGAAATATCTGACCCGAAAACACCAGACATACCTGATAAAGAACCGTCTACACCAGATTTAGATGAAACTAGAAGCGAACTAGGTGCTGGTGATAAAGAAGATGATAATCAGGATGATAAGGAAGATGGAACAAATAAAGCGACGCCTGATGATAAACAAAATGATGACGACGAAGAACAAACAGCGTTACCAGTAGAAAACGGAGACAAAACCGACGCAGAATCAGAAAATGATGATGACACGACGGAAAAAGAACTCAATTTATCACCCGCTAAGAAAGACGATGACGGAATTGAGAAGATGACAGAATCTATCAGTGAAACAGAAGATGAACGCAGCTACACACCATGCCTCGACGAGAACAAATCTAAAGACACGTCACTAGAAACGGAAAGAAAAGGGCATCGAAGGACTCGATACAGAAATGATTTCAGAAGAAGAAGGCAATGAAATGTTTTCAGAGGAAGACAAAGGAACTTCACCACCGCCCAAAACGGATACAGAAGTGCCAGAGGAAAAAGAGGAGTCCAAGAAAAAGAAGAAAAAAGAATCCAAGAAAGACAAAGACGGGAAAGAGAAGAAGAGCAAGAAAAAGACAGACATAACGTTTAAAAAGCTGAGCAAGAGCGGGAAAGAGCGCAACTATCGCGACAAAGACAAGGATAAGGATAATAAGGAAAAGAACAAAAAGGAGAAACGATCTTCAGAAGAGAGAAAGAAACGCAAAGAGAAACGGAAAGATCTAGAACGATACGACGTTCGAACAGTCGTTAGCGAGAAACGTAAGCGAGTCAAAGACGCGTTCGGTCGTGACGTTTCCCCGCAACGAGACGGCTCCGGAGTGTCAAGGTCGCCTTCACCCAAGAGACTCAGCTCCATATCACCGAGAAGACGATCCCCCTCGCCTAGACGAAGGTCATCAACACCACCTCGAAGAAAGTCTCTCACACCGCGCAGAAGAACCATGTCTCCTCGTCGACGATCTATCACGCCGAGAAGACGGTCTATTACGCCCAGAAGACGGTCGATCTCGCCGAGAAGACGGTCGATAACGCCGCGAAGACTCACACCTATCAGACGAAAGTCGCTCACTCCGAGACGCAAATCGATATCGCCTAGACGAAAGTCGATATCACCGAGGCGAAAGTCGACAGTAAGACGCTCGACGTCGCGCGGACGCAAGCGGCGGTCGACGTCGCGACGCAAGCGGCGACGCAGCGCCTCCAGGAGTCCTAAACCTAAGAACAAGAAGAAGAAGCGAGCGCGGTCCATCGAGCGAGCCGCCGTTCGGCGCGCTTCAAGGACTCCCAGACGAAAATCACCGAAAAGAAAACGCGCTAAACGTACGCCGTCACCTACACCACCACGTCTATTAGGACTGGTCACCGCCTTCAGTAGACTCAAGATTACTATCACCTAGAACCCGCCTCCAGGGCCGAGCCCTATCCCTATAGAGCGTCCTCGCAGACATCGACGCGACCCCGACAGACATCACAGGCACACCGCCACCGGACCTTCCAAAGAGGTCTTCACCTCCGGAGACAATATCCTCGTCAGCGTCAGCTTCAAAGATCAGGAACGAGATAGAGATTCCGGCGAGAAGCGGAAGAGAAGGGAAGCGAAACGAGATAAACGGAGGAAACGTCGCCGCGCCGCCGCCGCCGAGACCGAGTCCACCAAACCCGTGGCCATTATTGACTTAGAGCGTTCGCCGTTCCGCGAGTTGACGCCTTCACCTAAGAACGTGATAGTGTTGAGTGATAGCGATCACGGCGAAAAGGAGAACGACCGCGTCCCGGCACCGGCCCCTGAACCGCACGTACCCGAACATACTCACGTGGGTCCTAAGACGCCTCCGGAACTCCCGCGCAGCCTGTCAAGTTCGCGCTCCCGGCCAAACCTCAGCCGGTCACACGAGCGCCCAACCCGTTACGAGAAGAGCGCCGGAAGAAGAAGCAGCCGGTCCGGCCACACCGCCGGATTCCCCGACGCGTACGACCCTTCGAACCTACTAGGTAAAATCAATCAACCATAATACTAACTATCTTGTATGTTTACTGTATGCTAAATTTGTATAATTACATGACGTTCGAGCAAAATTTCAACAATAATGTTCCATTTCATGTTCTTATTGTTTATTGACACTGGTCTGATTATGGTAGAACTAGAGAGAATTACATAAGTAAACCACTATCATGTGCCTGTAATACTATTGTAACTTTCTTGTAGAGTGTTTTACTAGAGATTGGTATCGAAACACAAGACGGGCTATCAGCCCCAAAAAGAACAAAATAGGACGAAATATGAAAAAAAAAAACAGAAAATGGACATCTTATACAAATATGCCAATCGGCTGATTTGAGTTACTATGGGTTCTTCCCATCAATCAATATTTTTTCTCATATTTCGACCTTTGTTCCTTGGGAAAAGTTGTATCTTATCACCAATCCGTATGATGTTAACGGTATCTGTCACTATAACCATGTATAACCGGAAAGTGTCTAAAAATAAATAAATAAATATGTCGTCGACTGCGTCTAAAATTTCACAATGCATAACTGGAAAGTGTCTTATAAATAAATATTTAGGTCTGCGAGCGCGTCCCCGAGCTCGCCCCGCAGGCCGCCGCCTCCCCGCGCGCGCACATCACGCTGGAGGGCGCGCAGAAGACCAACATGTCAGCTGATGAGGTGATCGACCGCCGACCGATATCGCCCATAGAGAAGTCATGGCGGACTGCTGCAGTCGGTGAGTCTGGTACCTGCTGTGTATACAGCACAAGACCAACATGTCCGCCGATGACGTGATCGACCGCCGACCGATATCGCCCATAGAGAAGGTCATGGCACTGCTGCAGTCGGTGAGTCTGGTACCTGCTGTGTATACAGCACAAGACCGACATGTCCGCCGATGAGGTCATCGACCGCCGACCGATATCGCCCATAGAGAAGGTCATGGCACTGCTGCAGTCGGTGAGTCTGGTACCTGCTGTGTATACAGCACAAGACCAACATGTCCGCCGATGACGTGATCGACCGCCGACCGATATCGCCCATAGAGAAGGTCATGGCACTGCTGCAGTCGGTGAGTCTGGTACCTGCTGTGTATACAGCACAAGACCGACATGTCCGCCGATGAGGTCATCGACCGCCGACCGATATCGCCCAGAGAAGGTCATGGCACTGCTGCAGTCGGTGAGTCTGGTACCTGCTGTGTATACAGCACAAGACCGACATGTCCGCCGATGAGGTCATCGACCGCCGACCGATATCGCCCATAGAGAAGGTCATGGCACTGCTGCAGTCGGTGAGTCTGGTACCGCGTGTACAGCACAAGACCGACATGTCAGCTGATGAGGTCATCGACCGCCGACCGATATCATAGAGAAGGTCATGGCACTGCTGCAGTCGGTGAGTCTGGTACCTGCTGTGTATACAGCACAAGACCGACATGTCCGATGAGGTCATCGACCGCCGACCGATATCGCCCATAGAGAAGGTCATGGCACTGCTGCAGTCGGTGAGTCTGGTACCTGCTGTGTATACAGCACAAGACCGACATGTCCGCCGATGAGGTCATCGACCGCCGACCGATATCGCCCATAGAGAAGGTCATGGCACTGCTGCAGTCGGTGAGTCTGATATCAAATCTATACATGCAATATAGGTAACAGTATTTGTTTCCAAAGCGCCTGGGATTTTCTTACAATGGCCAGATCGTGAAAAGAGCACAAGGCCGACCCAAGAGGAAATAGATAGATGACATTTAAGATTGGACCGGACTTCAGTACTTAGGTTGAAAATGGCGGCGCAAGACCTTGAGGGTTTGTACATGCTCGCTTCCAAACTTCTATTTGAAGTTGATTTCTAGTAGAGCGAGTGGTAGCGGCTAAGAATTCTGCCACCCGTTTTCTACTCAGCGTGTTTCGTAAATGGCGACGTAGAGTTTTTGACCATGGCTACAATATCTGCCGAAGATGGTAAATCGTATGGTGGCAGTAATACCACCTACGATAGCAATCCTAAATAGGGTTGATATCAGACAGGCGGCCGGTCGTAAAAAGTCAAATCCTTTTGCAATATGATTTTGTGTTCAAAACAAAACGTGTTGCGTCGACCCCAAGTAATTGGGATAATGGTAGAAAGATGATGAGTGAAAAGAAAACGTTTATACATTTCTTACAACAAGTTATCTTATCCCCAGACGCGCGACGTATCACCGGACCCGCCTCCGGGCGACAGCAACGCGCCCCGCGGAGACCACGCCCGTCGCCGCCCCGCGCCCTCCGCCCCCGCGCGCCGCCGCCCCGCGCCCCAAGCCCCGCGCATCGTGCTGCCCGACGCGGACGCAGCCGCCCAAACTGTTCCTCGCAAGCCCAGCCCGATCAAGTCCAACCCCGTCAAGCCCATGCAGGTAACACTAGAAGCGCATCGTGCTGCCCGAGCCGCGGACACAGGCGCCTGCTGTTCCTCGCCAAGCCCAGCCCGATCAAGTCCAACCCCGTCAAGCCCATGCAGGTAACACTAGATGGCGCATCGTGCTGCCCGAGCCGCGGACACAGGCGCCCAAGCACCTCGCCAAGCCCAGCCCGATCAAGTCCAACCCCGTCAAGCCCATGGTAACACCAGATGTAGCGCACGCTGCCCGAGCCGCGACACAGGCGCCCGCTGTTCCTCGCCAAGCCCAGCCCGATCAAGTCCAACCCCGTCAAGCCCATGCAGGTAACACTAGATGTAGCATCGTGCTGCTGAGCCGCGGACGCAAGCGCCCAAACTGTTCCTCGCGCCCAGCCCATCAAGTCCAACCTGTGCCATGCAGGTAAGTAACATAGCCGTCATTACCTGACATGGCCTGCTATTTGTAGTTGGCGGTTGTAAAACTCTGAAACCAGGTTTCACCGGGTATTTGAAACACTCGGTATGTTCCACACGAAGATAGATTATGTGAAAGGCGTGAAAAATGAGCTGGAAATATGTACTCACTCAAGTGGTTTTTAAGCTTAGCAAGCCCACGCAGGTATGTGATAAACTGAGATATGTTTAAGGTGTAGAAATAAACGCGGTACTTTGACTAACACAAGATTTTTGTGAAGCGTTTGATAACATTGGACATAGATTATTATAGCAAGATCCTGTAGCCGAGATGAATGAAGACATGATTTAAAAATTACTAGATTAAAACTATATTAAATGGTGTGTCTATCATCTTGTCTTTTTTAATGTACTAAATACTTGGACTAAATACAAAATGGATCATGTGTAAAATATTTGTCATGCTACAAGGGACACATCTCGGACCAGTCTAATTCTTAATCTTCGCCTTTGAACGTTTTATGGCTCGGTTTAATTTTGAAATGATTCTGCAGTCACTAAAGTGAAACACTATTACAGGCAACAAAGATATCCCGGCTGCCGCTCCCGATCGCGGTGGCCAACCGGCGCGAGATCGAGGACGACTCTCCCTATTCCCCCGGCTCCTCCGACTTCGGTGACCTGTTCGAGCCCCCCGGCGGCGGCGGCGGCGGCAACAACGCAAGCAATAACAAGCTGGGGAAGAGGGACACCTTCGACAGCCTGTTTGGTGATGGCAAACCGAGCAAACGGAGGAACAGGAACGCGGCCAAAGTGCCCGTCAAACTTAACAGGAAGAAAGGTGAGTTTATCTTTTGGTAAGGGCGTTATTTAGATACCTCGCCCGGGTCTTCCGACTTCACCCGGCGTCGGCGGTGGCAACAACGCGAGCAATAACAAGCAGGGGAAGAGGGATACCTTCGACAGCCTGTTTGGTGATGGAAAACCGAGCAAACGGAGGAACAGGGCCCCAAATCTGCTAATTTTTAGCCATTGTAATGCCAGCGAGACTCAACTGTCATTCTACTGCCACTGTGATTTTCCATACTAAAAACTGTTAGCAGACTACGAAATGACCGAAACCATCCAACTGAGATTCCATCGAGATCCAACTGAAACGATTTTCATTTAGCGGACTCGGGGCCTAGGAACGCGGCTAAGGTGCCCGTCAAACTTAACAGGAAGAAAGGTGAGTGCATCTCTTGGTAAGGGAGTTATATAGATACCTCGCACGGCTCGTCCGACTTCGGCGACCTGTTCGAGCCCCCCGGCGGCGGCGGCGGTAACAACGCCAGCAATAATAAGGGAGCCAAGCGAGACACCTTCGACAGCCTGTTTGGTGATGGGAAACCGAGCAAACGGAGGAACAGGAACGCGGCTAAGGTGCCCGTCAAACTTAACAGGAAGAAAGGTGAGTGCATCTCTTGGTAACGGAGTTATTTAGATACCTCGCCCGGTTCCTCCGACTTCGGTGACCTGTTCGAGCCCCCCGGCGGCGGCGGCAATAACACAAGCAATAATAAGGGAGCCAAACGAGACACCTTCGACAGCCTGTTTGGTGATGGCAAACCCAGCATGAGAAGGAACAGGAACGCGGCTAAGGTACCCGTCAAACTTAACAGGAAGAAAGGAGAAGGAGACTCGATACTCGCCCGGCTCGTCCGACTTCGGCGACCTGTTCGAGCCCCCCGGCGGCGGCGACGGCAACAACGCCAGCAATAACAAGCAGGGGAAACGAGACACCTTCGACAGCCTCTTCGGGGACGGGAAACCGAGCAAACGGAGGAACAGGAACGCGGCTAAAGTGCCCGTCAAACTTAACAGGAAGAAAGGTAAGTGCATTTCTTGGCCTTCTTCTTCTTTAGGTTTCGATAGTACATCTCTTGGTAAATGATCAAACTGAAATTGCGTGAGAGTTGGCTTGGTTCGAACGTAACGTTGGTCTTAGATAATCTTTTAACTTTCTTAAACAATCAAAAGCATATAATCCACAAATGCTTTTTTCTTATTCTCAATTATCTGCATATCTTCTTCATTTTTATAAAGTCTATACCTAATCTAAACTAATAAGTACCAACCATGTCGAGAGGTAGATTGTTTCGCCTTCCTTTCAGTTCATCAGTCATCAAGCATGGAAGCGTCCATACTCTAAGGTCCATACTAAGCAAATATTGATGCAAACCTGCATCTGCCATCGATCTCACGAGTGATGGTAGTACTTAATGTACTTTTTTGACATTCTAAAAGTATGCCGTGTGAATCTACATGGAATTTTAAAACCTTTTGGTATTGTTTCCTTGCAGGCACGCGGCTGGTGGGCGTGAAGATCGACGACGACAACCTGAAGATCCTCGACGACCTGCCCTCCTCCGCCGTCGAGATGCAGGTCAAGAGCAAGGTATACACACGTACCAAAGCTCTTAAGTCACAGGTCACAAACATTTCTAACTTCCACAAAAATCTTCTTGATAATCATCACCATCTTTCTTGCTGCCCTTATCCTAATTACTTGGGTACGGAGCAAAAATCTACTTTATAATCTTGAGATAAATATGCGTCATTTCATTACCACACTTTTTTGTACCATTTTAGGTGTCATATCATCATATTTCCAAATAGTTGTGGGATGCTGGCTAAGCACTAATTTTGAGACTGCCGTAAAGCTGTATCGAAAAAGCTGAGGTATAAATCCAACTGCATTATCCGAGAAAATGGAAACCTTGCACTACGCTCGCTCACCAAGCGTGGCAAGTATAACAAACAGTAAATAAGAGGTCTACGTCCAGCAGTGAACTGTTTTGACTGTTGATGGATGATTGATGAATACATGAATGAGAATGAAGCCAGATATTAATTGGGGACTTAATCCCAGATACTTTGTATATTTTTCGATCTTTCTGGCCACTGTTCCCAATGTGGCTTTTTCGTTTGGAAATTTGTGTAAAATACGTCAACATTGGGAACATTGTCCAGAAACATTGTATAATATACAAAGTTCTTGGGATTTTGTCCCAAATAATACCTGGCTGGAAGTAGTAAATCGTACTAGCAAAGAAAGTCATATGAGCAAGTGTTTATTACGATTGCAGTTCCTGAAGAAGCTGAATCGTCAAGAGCGCGTGGTTGAAGAAGTGAAGCTAGTTCTGAAGCCGCACTACAACAAGAAACACGTCACGAAAGAAGAGTACAAGGACATACTGCGACGCACCGTGCCCAAGGTACACTTATTTACAAACGAAAGCATTAAGACTCTAATCACGCTGTCACAGAATGTCTGATGCCAAACGTCACACTGTTGAAAAATATATGTAACACAAAAAGTCACACTGTTGCAAAATGTCTGATACAAAATATAGTGTGTCCAAAATGGCTATGGCTCGAAAAGTCATATTATACTAAAATATTTCTGTTGCAAAACGTCAAACTGTTGTATAATCTCTTTGATACACAACGTCACACTATATCGCAAAATATTTGTGACGCACAATACCACACTGTTGCAAAATGTCTGATACAAAACTTTCCACTGTGTCGCAAAAAAAAATGTGATTTTGTTTCAAAATATCGCTGATGCAAAAAGTCACACAGTTTTAAAATATCTAACGCATAATAACCCTTTGTTTCAGATCTGCCACAACAAATCTGGAGAAATCAACCCTACGAAGATCCAAGCGTTAGTAGAAGCCTACGTCAAGAAGTACCGGAAGAAACACAAGCTGGGGCTTGCCTAGTCCGCGCCCGCCGGGGGCACCACCCCGCCGCCCTCGACGCCGCGCCCCGGGGCGCACAGCCCGGAGACCCAGGCGCCCCAAGCGACCCCCGCGCCAGCGACGCCCGTAGACCAGTAGCACCCGACGAGACTACTATAGATGTTTTATCAGATTATGTAATTATAATTTATCCACGGACAATGTATTTTACTTGAACGATTTATTTAAATAAATAAATAAAGTAATTATAGTATTAAATCACAAAGCGTCTTTTATTTTTATTTACGCGGTGATAAGACTGATAACACAACCTCGATAAGCAGTAGAAATGGGAATAAGAACTATTCGTCGTGGTATTCGTAACCACGGTTCGTAACATAAAATTAGCAATGTGGCAAATACCAGCTGAAAGGGGTTAGATATGGTACGCACATAAAATAACAATGATTTATTATTAACAATTTCATGCTGTTAAGCTTATCGATTGGTTGCAAGTGCCTTGGCCTAAATAAGGTAGAGCAAAATACATCAGACTGTTGGTCTCCCCTACAAACTAGCTATGCACTCTCTTCAAAACAGACTGACGACACCATGACCCATCATGTCATGTCTTGAACTTTATCTGCACTCCCACTCGACTACTCTGAGGTCCTTCGGTTCTAGGGTCTACTCTACCCATACCCAGCTCCCAACACACCACACACCAATAAATACAGCATTTTTGGATTAGAAGATCCTGTCAAAGGTGGTCCTTAGAGGTTTGAGGGTCATGCAATACTTCGGTCATGATCCTGCTGCTTTTCCTGCTCAAAATAAATAATGAATCCTCTTTATACGAAGAATCCTCAGTAAGGCTGTATAAGCTTTAAAACTTATGTCATAGCAAAAATTAAAAAAAAAACAACAAGAACGTGCATAACTCTAGCTAGTCTACATGAGAGTTTAATAGACTAGTATATTATGCCGCGGCTTTACCTGACTTTTTGTTAATTTCTAAGCAGAATGATAAATGACCACCTGAATCATTAAAAATACAATAATAATGTATCGGCAGTAGTTATTAAAATCGGCTAAGTTCGAGTCGAGTCAAGCACAGCATTAGAATTAAATTTGTTGTATGGGGACTGTTTTGTTTGTTTGTTGATTAGTAGACATCGTTACCTTTGGAGCACTAACAAAATTTTCTATCGACACCTTAGATATCGACAGATTATATTCAAGTACCTAGTTGCTGTGAAACCAAAGGGTTTATGAAAAATAAGTCAGTTTCAAATTGCAACAGATTCATAATTATAACCAAGAAACATAACATTTAACTTAATAAGTGCCTAAGTCATTTTATTGGCAAGTTACAATGTTATTCCTATTCCGACTTATGTTCCCCAGAAAAGTATATTCAAATTTTATAATGTTTTTACAAGGATTTTTTTACACCACCTCAAGGCCATATTTATATGTTAGTAGCATGAAAACATCGATAACTTGTGTTTCGAAAAAAGTCCGCAACTCATCTCTATGACATGACAACGTCACTCGTGCTCCAAATATAACGATGTCTATTGATTAGCCATGTGCTGCTGGCTTAGAATAGAATCACCCCATATCTACCCTTGGATGTCGTAAATACAACACCTTGCACTGCGCTCACCAATGCTTCTGCCAATGCGTGGTGAGTATGGCAAATACCCCTCTTATAGGGGGAGGCCCATGTACAGCAGTGGACTGTTGTGGATGTTATAGTAGTTATCGTAGTATGGGAACTGCCTTCAATTTTTATTTCAGTAACAGTAATAGATGTTCTTTAAAAATTTCATGTGTCTAATTATTGCTGTTCGTAAGGCATCAGAGCAAGATAAAATCGAGCAAAATAACATATTTTTTGAACGGGAGCTAGCCAACATTAAGGTTATTCTAAATATAAATAAGTCATTATGTAGGTTTGCGCGACTTGTCGACAATCGCAACTGGCGGTCGCGCGTGTGTGATTGTCGTCCTCCGGGAAGAAGGCTGTCGTAACCAGCCGAAACGTAGAGGGTTACACCTTCTACCAACTAATTAACAAGTAAGTCACGTAAACCTACATAATGAGTGATACTTGTTCGTTTAATAATATATACCTAAGTCAATAAATGGTACATTTCTTAGTCAGTGATGTTTTCTGAAAGGGATTGAGAACATGAAATTTAAAGGCGTTACGATAGTAATACCAAAATTAAGTAGGTATACATATTTGCTAAGGCCCGTACACACATGCGAATTTTTGTAGTGCGCTGTTGTTCGCTGGCTGGGTGACAATCGGACTTCTCTCTATCTAAAGGCAGTGAAAGGTAAATAAAAAGGTTTCGACTGTGGCGCGATAAAAGTCACATGTGAACGGGCATTATAGTGTATGACTGTACCCACCCAAAACATAAATGTGAAAGGCTGCCAAGTTCGATAATATTGGAATGCTTCGCCTATAAAAGAAGTGAGATCTAAATAAGTACCAAGTTCCATACACAGACCTCAGTTAAAAATAGTTACAGGAATGCACACTTGATTTTCCGCAGTTTGGAAAGTAGATTCTGAATAAATACCATATTAAATACCTAAAATTCTAATACTTACAAAACGCAAACCTGTTTTTCAGCAGTTTCCTTATGACATTTTTTTCTGTACTTTGTAATGATATAACTTGGCAAGTTTTCACACACTTTGTTATACCTACCTACCATACCTACTAGACGCAATGAGTCAAGTATATAATTTTCTATTAAAACTTCAAAGAAATGGACTAGTTTTATTAAATAATTTTTTTTACGTTTGCGTGGCAAAGGAAACTTTTTTGTTTTGTCAATTTGTATGCTGTCTTGTACGACTGACACGCTAGAGCGCATTGCCCATTCAATATCTTGGATTTTTTTTACACGTTTTCTATTTACTGATAAGCTTGCCAAGTCAGGGCGGTATAATGTACGTAGCCGGATATATTCAATTTTTACTTAACATAACATAACATAACAGCTACAACAGTCCACTGCTGGACATGGGCCTCCCCCTATCGGGGGGTATTGCCATACTCACCACGCTTGGCAGGCGGATTGGCGAGGATTCCCTGGATGAGTATCCCTTAGTCGCTTTTTACGACATCCACGGGTAGAATTGGGGTGATGCTATTCTAAGCCGGCATCACACGGCATAGCAATTACAGCAATTTTTACTTTACTTTGACTAAATTACAAACCTTCGTAACGAATTTTAGGTCGGTACAACCATTGGAAGATATAGATAAATTTTTTGTTTTAGTTCCTTAGGGGTATGAATTTACACCTTCATTATTTTTAAAACCGACTCACACTTGGCCATTTTCAGATTTTTTCCTTTACCTTGACCTAAAGACCTACCTCCATGCCAAATTTCAAGTCAATACGACCATTGGAAGTGGTCTAGGTTTTTGATGAGTGAGTGAGTGAGTCAGTGAGTGTATAGTAAAAATAGCGATTTTCTGACGTCAATATCTCAAGACCTACAATAGGTACATTAATGAAATTTTGTATTTTAGATAAGTAAGTAGATCTCAACAGATACTAGAAATTTCATATGCGTAGATAAAATAGATTTTGAGTTATAGGTAGGTCGAACTTGGCCCGAAATGGTTCGTGTAATATAACCCACGGCCGGTGTGTCGGTTCTTTGCTCGAACTTGGCGGACACACTGCCGTGTGTCTAGATTGCGATTGCGTAAAAAAAACTTAAAAATGAAGGATTAACTCGTATAGAATAAAACAAAATATTAAGACAGACAAACATTCAAGTTATTCTGTTGTTTGAATGTAGGCGAGCCTGCCATGATTTTGCACATGAATTTTGACGTTTGTTTTGGTCTTTGTACGGAGCGGCGATCGAGCCGGTAATTTGATTAATTTTTGCGTTCCACTCGAATAAATAGCACGCATTCTGCTGCGATCGTGTTGTTTGTGTTGGCGTTACGGAAGATAACGTCGTTTAAACAGTGAGTAGCATGCGATAACTTGCGTAAAATAGAAACTGCGCGACTACCATTCTGTTGTCATTCGTTTGATTATTTTTGTTGTGTCCAGGTTGCGTGACTTGCAGGAAAGATGCGTTCCCTTTTCCTGCTGCTGCTGACCGTCGCCGCGGCCACGGCGACCGGTTTCGTCAGGTAAACACAGATCTGCCTTCTGCATTTCAGTACGATCACGCTTTTATCTTGTCCGTTCTGTAACGATGTGTATTCCGGTGCAGGGTGCCGCTGTACCGCATGGAGACGGTGCGCCGCCACCTGGAGTCGGTCGGCACAGAGCTGGCGCCAGCTCGCATCAAGTACCGCGTCGCCGGACCCACCCCGGAGCCTCTGTCCAACTATCTTGATGTAAGTTTATTTAAACATGTATTATAAGATGTTCTTCGGCTACTTTTAAATCTGTAGTTCTTACACGAAAGTGCCTGCTTCTCTTTGATGATTACAAATTTGCTTGCCCTAGTTATGTACCTTCATTCCATGATAAATTCTGATTATGACTAACTATTCTTATTTTTTATTTTCCTTGTTAGTACACAAAGAGCAAGAGACACTACCTACTATTCTATTTATGCAGATTTCATTGTTCATATTTTGTCTGCATCAATAATACATTTTTCTTAGCATTGTTTGGCAAAATAACATTGGATGCTGTCCAAATACTTGACCAATAGCACTACTTAGTATTTATCTAAGAAACATGAATCTGCTAATTGCTATTTACTCAGTATTACATATTACATGTTTTTAGATATTTTCTAATCTCCAGTATGTTGATAGTTTCACATCAAGTATGTATTTCTAGTGTTGTTGACTTTACCTACTGTTATGAAATGATAACCTCAGTAACCCACTCGGAGGTTTAATCTATTTCATTATCATCGCTCATAAGAACATTGACTCTAGTCACCTTTCTTTGTTAATATTATTGTTAGCCCATTTTGCACAAAATAAATCAATGAACCCTTTTACTTTCACATAAAAACATAATTTGAATCATACATGCTGATAATACATGATGATGGATGATAAAATTGATAATCAAATATGTACTATCACCAGCACATCAACCTGCCCTTTGAGAGTAAAATCAATCAACATATAATGGTGTATATTATTAGTATTTGTATGAAAAACCAGTATAAGTAGGTCTCCTAAATGGGTAGGTTCATGTGTTGGTGATAGGACCTTAATAAGATGATATAATTTTATTTGATTCCTCTATAATATTTTATGCTAACAATAAAACTTTGATATTGAATTTGAACCTTGCTGGTCCCTGAAGATTAAAGGTATTGGAACTACCTAATATTTCCTTTTGTTGCCACACACATTATAGCAATGAAACAATTTAAATTAATTTAAGTTGTATTTATTTTGGATTTTAAACTATCCAAAGTAGACACAGCTTAATTTGTTTCATTGTAATCAACTAACTACCTTTTAATATTTGATACTGTGACATGAGTCAACAGATCATGTTCCAAATTCATTGCCTTAACATGCACATAAAATTGCTTTCTCATATTATGTTGTTAAGGAAATCAGATATTTGGTTGTTGACCAATCTTGACTCATAAATAAAAGTCACTGCCCGCTGTGTGATATATGAGAGGTATTGAGACAATCTCAGACTCTAATAAATGCACTCAATTTGATTAACAAGGAAATGATTACATTGATATTTCCTGCAATCATTGTTATTATCATCATCAAATTAATTGCTCAGTTGCTACCTTTAAGTTTATGTATTTATTTGTTTTATGGGAGTAGACATAGGTAATTTAATTGAATCAGCATTCTTTTCTTTGATGTTATTTTTAACATACTATACATAGCTTGGACACATACCAACCTATTTAAATTGCTCCTTAACTTGTGTTAGATAAGCTAAAATAAATGTATGTACTGGTATTTGAAGCCATGACATGTGCAAATAAATATGTAAAAACATATTTAAATAACATGAAGTAATAAATTAGGTACTCATGAAGTCATGACTTACACATGCTAAAAAGCTTTAAATATTTTCTAACTTATCTAGGTATCATGTGATGTAAGCATGTTTTGATTTTCGCATTGATGATAGTTATATTATATGACTAATACACTAATAATTATTATAAAGTATGTCATGTTAAAAAAACATAGCATAAAATGTTGAATGTGTTACATTATAGGTACAAAATTATCACCTGAATAAACATTGTCGTTTTCCTTAATCATAATTATACTTCATAATATTGTGTATTCAATAATATAATGCAAAGAAGGACTATTAATTTAAAAGTTATTTTTAAATGCCCGCAAATCATAATGAGTCATGCAGGTCATGTGACTAGGAACTGCAGACAGAATTTTTTTCCCAATACCTATAGGTATATTCTGATAAATATATTCACTTAGCTTTGTCATCGAATTAATATAATATAGTTTCTTTTCATTCCCCTCTATCGCTAGTACCTTAGCTGATATAGCTTGCCGATTGGTTCATTGGTGTCTTTCATTTGATGCCTCTTTCAAAATGTTACGGAAAAATCAGGTATACAAAAATATAAGTACTTGCTGCATTATCTACACTTATACTTTGTGAATGTAGGTGATAGATATCTTAGCTAAGTCAAAGACCTACTAACTCCTCATCATCATCTAGGTCGAAAGGAACTGGTAACACCAAGATTCATTGCTCTTTTCGACTGGGTGTTCCACACGATATGATCATGAGTGTCCTGGAAGGTCCTTACCGTACTACATTACTACATACGCTTTGGTGTGTTCCAGGCGCAATACTACGGCCCGATCTCCATCGGCAACCCGCCGCAGTCGTTCAAGGTGGTGTTCGACACCGGCTCCTCCAACCTGTGGGTGCCCTCCAAGAAGTGCCACTACACCAACATCGCGTGCCGTAAGTTCACATTTCAATAGGCGCGTCCACACCAAGCGAGGCTGCTCGCTGCCTCGCGAGGCAAACGACCAAAATATTACGTGCCTCACCCGAGGCAACGCATGCTCGTGTTCTGGAGAACGCGTGCGGGCCGAGCCAAAATGAACGCGCTTCAGAAATTCGCCTATTATTTTTAGGCGTAGGGCCGATCTTGGCTCACCTGCGCACGAGCGTATGCCGCGCGAGGCAGCGAGGCGGTGAGCAGCCTCGGGCAGTGTGGACGCACCTAATTACGTTACGATTGAAGCCTGGTATTCACTGGAGACAAAATTCCAGAATTTTTGTACAAGAAACACATCAGAAACAAAGTTCCCAAGAAATATTCCCACGAAATTACCAGAAACATTGTTTAAAATAAGTCTTCATTAGGAACTTAGGAACATTGTCTTAGAAACAAAGTTTCTGGGATTTTGTCCCCGATGAACACTCGCCTTTATGCTTGTCGTCTAGAAGGGGTGGTTCGGGTGTGTGTTGGTGTGTCTTCTGGTTTCTGGTGTGGCAGGAGTGCTCTCCTGCGGTTTCATGGTTGTGTTGTGGGCTCGTAGTGGGTCCTCAGGCAAATCCAAGTAAAGTCAGGAAATGGTCACGAACTCAGATTTTATTCAGCTTCTCAAGGAATGCATTTTACAGGATAAGTATGCACCAAAGTGCATCTAGCAAGTGCAATGAACGTGACCGGTTCGACGTGTGCACCGTTCCACGGTCTGGAGTGAGAATGCACCAGCCGACCCGATCCACATGGGCGGAACTGATTTTAGCGCCACCACACGGACGTTTATTGCACTTTTACAATCGACCAATCATAGAGCTTCAAATCCCACTACAGTTATTCCGAGTTGCCGGTACTACGATATCGAAACGACACGTCACTGTCGCTTAAATTGTCGCTCGCTACGACACGGCCATACTGACGAGTCACACGTCCTCGTGTGTACCTGAAACAACCAAATAAAAGTGTAGAGCAACATGTTACGAGTGGCCTGCTCGGCCAACCTGATTATCACAAAATTAAGAAAATGTCTGATCAAGCAATCACTTTACAATGAAATCAATTAAAAGTAGTCAAAGGGAAAACAATAGCTAAAACCATGATCTTCGCCCTAACTAGCGAGTTGCGCGCATAACTCACTTCGGGCCACTCCTAGTCGGCCAATACCAATAGTCTCATCGAGACTTCGGGCCACTCCAAGTCAGCCAATAGGCCCGAAGTCTCGATGAGACTAGTAGTACAATAGTCTCATCGAGACTTCGCCCCGCCGTACCGTCAGCCGCGCACCGCTCCCTGAACGACCATAACATGGCCGCAGTTACGACTACGACTAACGCATACAGTGCAGCCAAATAAATCATGATTTTACCTCACGTTTTATAACTACCAAAACCACCATTTGCTAACTTATCATTATCACATCACTATCCGCGTCTACTAAATGCTTGATCAAAAGGCATCTTCCCAATTATGTCATGGTCATACTGTATGTTCTATTAGCAGACTATAATTTTAATAAGAATCGAACTTATCAAACAACTACAATCATTGTGATTCAGCTTTGTCTGGTTATTTTCTTTAAAAGATTGTCTACCTCAAATCTAACTAACTATGCTATATGCACCTATACGCGGAAATAGGAAACGATACGACCTGAAATCGCACTACCTATGCTTCTAATAGAATTCTATACGCTGCAATGAAAGTTTACAGAAGGTTCACTCGACCCTAATCAGGATTTTTGCAATTGTCATTTGTTCATAGCCAGGGCTGCTACTGTCAATAATCACAAAGAATAAGAATATCAAAATCGTAAAATCTGATACAAAAACGTCATATGGTGCCGAGCCAATGCTAACCTAAGAAATATGACGTTCGTGACAACCAATACCTACCCTGACTTCCCCTGAGATTCCGGTTATTTCCAGTTACAGTCGTCAATAAGCGTCAAAATCGTAGCTGGTCCTGAGTGAGCCATCTGTATAGGCGCCCCGCGCGCCGTTTCCCTAATTTGTTGCAATATGAGAAGCGATCTGACAGTGTTTGAATTTAGATCACAATAAACTACTACCATGCGTTATGAACAGTCGCATTGCGCTACGAGTAGAAACGGGCTAGAATATGAAGAATTGTTTAGTCAAATTACATTTGCACTTTGTAACTAATTCCTTTGTTTACTACCTACGCGCTTCCTCGCGTTATCGTTGGCTAAGCTGATAGATAAGGATGACGTTACGTTACGAGCTAGATATTTTAAACGAATTTTCGTCTCACCTGTAGTTACTCGCATCTGCACTGTGACACTTGATAAACGTAAACTAAAACTCGCGCAACAAATTGCACAAGACAGGTGGAATAGGGTGGAATGTTTCGATTTCGATCGCACTCAAAATCTATTTTCATGATAGCGGTAAAAACTGAAAACCGGGTTTGAAACATTACCTACCTAACTGTGCTAAGACAATCCTTTCTTAAAAAAAACGCGAATCAAGCAATAAAGTATTCGAACCGATCACAATCTTGTGTGGCATGAATTTATTTTGTGCGATCACAAATGTCACTAGTAAGCTATGACTACCCCCATGAAAATTCCTCGGAACATGACTATCGCGCCTGTTAAAATTTCGTTAGCAATTAAGCGAAACCTCATAAAAATTTATTCGCGACAATTTTATAAGGCGAAAATCTGCACCACTACTATCAAAGTAAACTGATTACGACTCACCGGATTATTCAACTGTCTCGAGAAGGCCTCTTGCAGTAGAGGACCGGAACGGAGAGTTCGCGCCGCGCCTTCGGTCCTGGAACCACCGCCGCTGCCGCCGCAATTGCCTCTGCCGCCGCCATTGCCTCTGCCGTTGCCACCGCTTTGATTGCCGCTGCCCGTTGCCGCCGCTTTGGTTGCCGCTGCTCGCTGCGCCACCTTGCTGAACTTCTTGTATGATCTTCTTCCGGGTCTTGATTTTATGTTGGAAACTGCAATTTCTTCGGTGTTCATGTTCTTCCATCCGATTTTCGTCGAGCAAAATGACTACTGCTCAGCACAAAGAACGCGGGTCGACATCTGGTAGATCTGGGTTGAAGTCTGGTCACATGGCTTCTAATATCCGCATCTTGAACTGGTTCTGTTGCTTGAAAAATCGCCTTCAGATTTCGCTGCTGGTTGGATGCCCGAGGTGATCCCGCTTCTGATGTCGTCTAGAAGGGGGTGGTGCTGGTGTGTTGGTGTGTGTCTTCTTGGTTTCTGGTGTGGCAGGAGTGCTCTCCTGCGGTTTCACGGTTGTGTTGTGGGCTCGTAGTGGGTCCTCAGGCAAATCCAAGTAAAGTCAGGAAATGTTCACGAACTCAGATTTTATTCAGTCTCTCAAGGAATGCACTTTACAGGATAAGTATGCACCAAAGTGCATCTAGCAAGTGCAATGAACGTGACCGGTCCGACGTGTGCACCGCTCGGCGGTCTAGAGTGAGAATGCACCAGCCGACCCGATCCACATGGGCGGAACTGATTTTAGCGCCACCACACGGACGTTTATTGCACTTTTACAATCGACCAATCATAGAGCTTCAAATCCCACTACAGTTATTCCGAGTTGCCGGTACTACGATATCGAAACGACACGTCACTGTCGCTTAAATTGTCGCTCGCTACGACATGCTTATTTGCTCTTAGAACGACACGCTTCAAGTAGCGCTGAATATGCGTCGAGTTTTAGACCCATCCACGAACCCAAAAGCTGACATTCATATACAACGACGGATCGTAGCAAGCTGCCGGTTTGTCGCTGGACTTCGAAGGAAGAGCTTTCAGAATAGGTACCCTAGGAGCTCATCATTGCCTATAACGATTATACGTGGCAGAACCTTTGCTCGAATCAACTTATCTTCTCGAATGAGGTAAAACCTGTAGTTAAACTGTATCAATTTATATTTGCAGTGCTCCACAACAAATACGACAGCACCAAATCCAAGACTTACCGCAAGAATGGAACAGACTTCGCCATTCACTACGGCAGCGGCAGTCTGTCCGGGTTCCTGTCTACAGATGACGTCACTGTACGTATTTCTAAACATACTTTAGACTTCGGAATACTAAGTCAGTTTTTCAATATTCATTGAAGATGTTCTAGGGTTCTGATCCTCTTTTTATGGTTATGGCAATATCAGCGAAATACAACTGCAATTTATTTCCACTAAGTTACATGGATACACAGGTTACACTAAAATTAAAACGGAATGCCATACGACCAAAACTACTCATATTGTGCTCATATCAAATCACCGTGGAACCATAAATTAACATACGACCCGTTTCACAAAAGAAAGGGAATACAAATGGTGACCGGGGTCATGCTTACTCGCACTAAGGCTTTTTATTACACCAGGCGTCCATGCTTGAGAAAGAAATAAGTGGGAGGTCTCCATTTCTATTCCCTTTCTTTTGTGAAACGGTTAGTAGCTAAATGTTCATGTTTCGCAGGTGGGCGGTATCACGGTGAAGCAGCAGACGTTCGCGGAAGCTCTGTCGGAGCCCGGCCTCGCGTTCGTGGCGGCCAAGTTCGACGGCATCCTCGGCATGGCCTTCAGCAGGTACACTCACTTGTCTTCGCAACAAATGAAGATAAGGAATTGAAAAAATATAGAGATTCAAACGATGATATTTGGAAACGAGCATCAAGAGATTGAAAAATGTGACAGGCATCTACTGAGTGCATCGATAGCTCAGTGGCAGAGCTTTAGGGCGTTGACCCATGCGGCCCGGGTTCGAGAACCGAAGGGTTCGGGAAGAGAAGAGAGGTCGATTCATGTATTTTTTTTCAATTTCTTATTTTCGTTATCATACTCCTTATTCCTGAGTCCTGACCCTGTTCCCTCTTTTCTGATGTGAGGGTTTTGCTGGCACATTACTACTGTTAACTCGGGTCTAACGGTATAAGCTATAGTGTCTCCATTTCTATATAAAGTTGATTTTCGATTTCAAATCTGACCAAACCCTTTTTTTGCAGCATCTCTGTGGACGGAGTAACTCCCGTATTTGACAACATGGTGGCGCAGGGGCTCGTCAAGCCACTCTTCTCCTTCTACTTGAACAGGTAACGTATAAACAACGAGAAATAACACAAAATACAGCTATACTATATGCTGTATTTGATATAACAAACTTTTTTTCTTACACCTATAAAAAGTATCTTTCAATACACATACGAACATCAATAGGCGCGTCCACACCAAGCGAGCAGCCGCGCGAGGCAAATGACCAATAAATTACGTGCCGAGGCAACTCATGTTCGTGCTCGAGCGAACGCGCGCGGCCGAGCCAAAATCTACACGTCTCAGAAGTTTGCCTATAATTTATTAAGACGTCCAAAGTGGGCCGAACTTGACTCGCCTGCGTACGAGCGTATGCCTCGCGAGGCAGCGAGCAGCCTCGGTTGGTGTGGATGCACCTGGTCGTTTGCCTCGCGAGGCAGAGAGGACCTTGCACCTCATTAAAAATGTCCTTAGAGTGGACGCGCATATTAAAAATAATAATGTTGGTTTTCAGGGACCCGAGCGCGGCTCAGGGCGGCGAGATAATTCTGGGCGGGTCCGACCCCGCGCACTACAAGGGCAACTTCACATACGTGAGCGTCGACAAACCCACGTACTGGCAGTTCCGCATGGACAAAGTCACGCTCAAGGGACACAGCTTCTGCAAACAGGTGCGATTTACAAAACATTTGAGGATTTTACAGGCTAAATTATTAGGCGCGTCCACACCAAGCGAGGCTGCTCGGTGCCTCGCGCGGCAAACGACCAAAAAATTATGTGCCTCACCCGATGCAACGCTGGGCCGAGCCAAAATCAACACGCCTCAGAAGTTTGCCTATTAATTTATTTAGGCGGCCAAATTGGGCCGAACTTGCCTCGCCTGCGCACGAGCGTATGCCGCAGACAGCGAGCAGCCTCGGCTGGTGTGGACGCACCTATTTAAAAAAACTTTTCTACTGTGAAACTGATGGCAGTTGTACTTATTTTGTTAGCTATTGGAATCGAGATGATTTTGAAGTCGATTCTACATAATGCTTTGGGAGTCATTTTTGTTTTTGATAACAAATGGAACGTTTAATTTCCAAAATGTGAAAGATACATAAAAGTGGCAAATTGTCGAAGGTCCAAAATGTCAAAGGCAGTAAATATCAAAATTACGTTGTCAACTGTATTTTTCTGGCATATATCGACATCCATTTGTTCTTTCATAATTTTATAACATTCCAACCTTTCCTTGTTCGTCTGCAGGGTTGCGAGGCGATCGCCGACACTGGCACCTCCCTGATCGCCGGTCCGATGGCTGAAGTGGAAGCACTGAACCAGGCGCTGGGCGCCACCCTATGGCGTTTGGACAGTACGCCGTCGACTGCACACTCATCCCCAAACTTCCTGCTATCTCTTTCACACTCGGCGGGAATGAGTTCACGCTTGAAGGAAAGGACTATGTGCTCACGGTGAGTATTGGTTCTTCACATGGGTGGGTGTGTGTTAGAGGATATGTGTGGAACATTGAAATTTTTGTAGCCCCATTTTTTTTCTGTGAGGGGGGCAAGCCCCCCTCAACCCCCCCGAGTCGATGGTTGGTGCGAGTTTCACTTCTCAAGTAAATGTTCACATTTCTATTTTCTGTGGGTCCGGTCGATGGGTCCTATGTGGCATCTTGCCGATATTGTACGCGTCTTGTTCCTGATTTAGAATGTTCTTCCATGATGACCAGTAATAGTCCGTTGTTTCCGATATTTAAGTTCAGGTTACGCATGTTATGTGTTTTGTATATTGGTAGCGGCTAAGAATACTGCCACCCCTAGTTAACTTAGGGTGTTTCGTAAAAGGCGACGTCGAGTTTTGACCTCGGCTGAATATCTGTTGTCTATGGCGGTGATACCACCTACAATAGCATTCCCAAAGAGAGTTGACGTCAGGCTGGTCATAAAACATTGCCAAATCTTTTTGCAACATGATTTTGTGCTCTCACAAAACGTGTTGTGCCGATCCCAACTGATTTGGGAAAAAGGCAGGCCGATGATGACGATCTTGTTTCGTATACAGGTGCAGCAGTTTGGCAAGACGATCTGCCTGTCCGGGTTCATGGGTCTGGACATCCCGCCGCCCAACGGCCCGCTGTGGATCCTCGGCGACGTCTTCATCGGCAAGTTCTATACAGAGTTCGACATGCAGAACAAACGCATCGGGTTCGCGCCCGCCGTCTAACTAAGCTGTAGGGTACAACAGAAGGGATAGGGAAGATGTATGTTGTATGCTGGAAATTTTACCGAAAATTTGAAGATGGACTAAAACATGGATGGAATAAAAACCTTTCACGCTAATTTAATAGGCGCGTTAATTTTGGGTCGAACCGCGCACGTTCGCCCGAGCTCGAGCATACCTTGCCTCGGGTGAGGAGAACCACGTAATTTTTTGGTCGTTTGCCTCGCGAGGCAATGAGGCAGCGAGCAGCCTCGCTTGGTGTGAACGCGCCTAATCAGCTTAATCGCAAATAATTTAGCTTACAATTTCTGATAAACTTCGATAGCGACCTGGCCGCTGGCGGCCGGTGGACGGATATAATCCGACCCTTATGTTATGTCACCAGTTTATCCTCAGTTTTAGCACAGTGGTAAAATTTTCAGCCGGTAACCTAGGTTAGACTTTAGTTTTTCATTCCATACTAAACAGATGAAATATTGTAAAGAAAAAGTCCTAATATTTTATTGCTTGCGCTGTTTTATACCGCACTGCTTCTAGTGCCTGTGATTTATACTTGCATATTTTATGTCGATATTTTCACCAAAGGGCGTTACTTGTAGATAGATTTAGAATAGGTTAGGTATGTTATACGAAAATTTTGTTGTTTTCTAAGTTTCATTCATATAGTACCAAAATAACGAACCTATCCATAAAATTACTTGATATTTACCTCAGTTTCAAAAGTTATGTTATCTCTAAAAATATGCCCATGACACGTGTTTAAGTTTATTATAACCATTTTATGAATTAAACAATTTTTTAAATATACCTATTTCGGTTTTTATTCGAATTCGACTCATAGAAAGACAAATGAAAGGCAGTAAATTCCACAGATGAAGTTGTATTTTAAAACGAAACAACACATGATGTGACCGAGCGATATCGCTCCGGCACAACGACACGATACGACACACGACCGATATAACACACACGTACATTCTTACTGGTTATTCTGATACTAACGAGATCTTATTCAGCAGCAATTTGAAGAAAACATTATATGATTGAAATAAAATCTAAATTGGTCTGTTTCACATGGTCACCAATGAAGCCTATTTCAATTACATACATACATTACGGTTAGTTTTCTCAAATTGCTGCTAAAAACTGCTCCCGCCATCCAACCATGTTTCAAACAGCTGCACAGATTATAATTTCATAAGATTTAAAGCTTCTGTGTGTGTGTGTGTGTATGTGTGTGTGTGTGTGTGTATCGCAGGTGCCTAACAATCACCTTACGTTGCCTATGTACACACATTTAGACAATAATTATACTACAGCTAAGTCCAGTGCTCCGCTAGTCAAGTATGTGTGAGATAGTAAGGCACAGTCGTCTCAATCAAGAGTAGAATCATTTTGGTCAGAAATTGTAAAACTTAAAAGTAAAAATACGTAAAATCGTCATTATCGTTATTGGGGTACCTACTATCGAAAATATTTACAGGAATGATTATGTTCGTAATTGAAATGGATTTATATGTTAATTCTAAAAACGGACGGGTTACAAAATTGTACCGTAATTTGAGAAAGCTCATACTTTTAAAATTCGAGATAGAATTTTTGCTATGCTATCAGGTAAAAATAATGATTATGAAGAACCGAACGGAGTGCTGGACCATGCAGGAGAAAAGTCAACGGACAAAAGGGACAACGCTGTATGCGAGAGGGAGATCAAATGGTACTTGGCATCTCTGTCTCTCATCAAGCACCGCCTTTGTCCGCACTGAGATTGGCGGGTCGGTAGTTTGATTCATATAGTCGAAGGCCAATTGAGGAGTGTCACGGACATATAACAACTACTGGGTGTTAGGAAAATAGCGTAAAATCTTAGCCCGTTATTCAAATAGCAATTTAAAAAACTCACACAAATAGACTTGAGGTGAAAGGCATGAAAAAAATTCAAATTCAAAGCCAGTGTAATCCATCATGGTAGGTTTTTGTAATTTTGCGCTATTTCCATAACTCGTTACTTTTTTTTTTGGCAATAGTCCGCGTGGTGCGTGGTGGCCAGTCGAGTATACAACACTCGAAGTTGTGTCTGCGCCCAGCAGGAGCGAGCGCTCTACGCCCCGACTAGCCACAATCGCCCGCGCGGACTATACGCCCACACAACATTGATTATCAACACTAAATTGAACATTGAACTTACAAGTTTGCTTTATTGTAATGGCAACACAGTAATGTTTCACTACGGCACAGATTATTTTAACAGTACAACATCAACAAATGCAATTTCAGTAATTGTCTGACTTAGTCAAGTCCACTGATACTTTTACCAGAAACTGTCTACACAACACCCACAGACGACATTGGTTTTATGGAATGTGTATCATGTAATCTTCCCTAGGAAATGTCGGAATGAAATGTAAATAGCACGCTGCTAGTTACATTTCGTGTGGAGTTTTAAATACTGTTTTCTTAACTATGTTATTTACAAAAATTACTTTTAAAACTCGAATTTGATTGGTAATTTACCCTTTTGGCCATACGTAAATTAGTTATGAACGACTAGCCTCAACCCTTCCCTGCGCAGTTATTTGAAATTCACTAAATGATGAATAAATTAAAAATAAAACTTAAAACAACTAGATTATTCCTTACCGAAGCATGTAAATAAATAAAATAGAACATTTTGGATTTAGATAGTGATTTTACAGATCATGATCGAATCTTAAAATATCTAATTTATCGCGTTTTGTAAAATTCAAAATATGATTGTTTTATTAAAACTTGATAGTGAAATTCGAATAACTATTCATTCTAACTTCCCCGACCGACTACTGGCTGCAAAATTAACTTATTATTAAGTCCACATTATTTATAGTCTACATACAACCTCACTAAAATACGTAATTAATTATTATAATAATTTGAGGCAGTACCTCTGCGCATTGCCGTGCGCCTTTTCTACTAGAGTGAGATGGCAACATTAGTATTTACAGCGCGTAGAGTGTTGCCAGCTCTCAGCGGATTACACAGTTAGCGTCGGTCGGGCGCCTCGTTCAGCCTAACATTATAATTATCAACAAAACTCTTACGACGACTATCACATAGCCGACAACTATTACTGTACTTATCAACAAAATATATTTATCTATCCATTTCTCCCTTAAATTCTATATTTACAAATATATTTAATTTTCTTTAATTATTTACAACACTGCATTATTTTAGTTTAATATATTACAAAATTATTATTTGGATTTCGGATTTACGATACATGGTCGTAGTACCCTGTGAATGTGTCTCACGAAACGAGTCGAAATAAGAAACAAATATGGCATTCACCCACATTAAAACACTTCCAATTTATTATGTTGGGTATTCATTTGGGAACATTTCTGGGACGAAGTTCCGAAACATTGCATAAATAGAAAAGTTTCCCAAAAATGTTGTTTCTAGCAATATCGTGGGAACATTTGTTAGGAACTGATGTGTTTCCTATACAAAGTTTCTGGGATTTAGTCCCCAATTAATACCTGGCTTTATTTGTACGGTGAGTGGCTACGTTGTTACTTATTTCGACTCCATGAGATTATTCTGTTTGTTCCATATATTATGTATATTTACACACGATGAGATCGCTCATTAGGTGAAGACTCGTGTACAAAGTGATATCATTAGTCATTAAAATGTCTCCAGCACCACTTATCACGATTCACTGATATATTAAATACTGTTAGCTTAATAGGCGGAGCGCCGCCGGCACGAAAGTTTATACCGACCGACACTTTTAAGACTCTATTTTCAAGTGTAAAATATTTTTATGTTGGGCCTTATAGTAATTTATTTTCTCAATAAAGAATTTAATTGACCTTCAGTCTTTGAAAGTGAACACTTTCGTTATTAATTTTGATATACTTTAGAATTCATTACTTTAATAATATGAGATTTTGCAAAATACCTAACTCAAACACCAAACAATAAATAAACTAAATTGAAAATTATAAGCAACACATGTTTTCGTCCCATAAAGGGCGTAAGCTTTTTTATAAAAGCTGAAACAGATAGTTGTGTTAGCTACACAAAACAAAATCGTTCGCACCCATAAAAAGAGATTACATTTAAAAAATAGGTCTGCCTAGCCACCGCGCTGCCCTGACGGGCCACTGTTATTATCATTACCACAAGGCGGGGACTCTCCCGCGTTACTTAGTCCTCACCGTTTAGTCTTCTTCCCCTTCCCTTTATCCCTCGGCGTAGGGAAGCCCGTGGACACGCCACTGTCGTTGGCACTGGTGTTGAGAGTATCGGACGTGGTCGCCACAGCCTCTATGTTGGAGACGGGGTCGGCGGCGGCGGCGGCCGAGTACAGCCGCGGGTCCGTGCTCTTCAGCTGCAGCGAGAACGAGTTCAGCTGCAGCGGCGGACCTGACACCACCTCTACGTTCCCGGAGTTCGCCTGAGAAACAAACGCATGCCAAGTATTGTTTTGAACTGTTGCTAAAAACTATCTACAGCACGAACGAGTTACGATACTCAACAATAAATGTTACTCAATAACAAAAAGATTCAGTTGCGATAATAATTAATAAAAGGTAAGGAATAAGTTACTCTTCAATAAAAGGAACAAGTAACGATATTCAACAGTAAAAGGAACCAGTCACATTACCCAACAATAAAAGGTGTCAATCACAATACTCAATAATAGAATCAGTCATATTACTCAATCAGTCACGTTACTCAACAATAAAAGGAATCGGTAACGTTACTCAACAATAAAGGGAACCAATCACGTTACTCAGATATAAAAGGAACCAGTCACGTTACTCAACTATAAAAGGAGCCAGTCACGTTACGAAACAATAAAGGAATCAGTCACATTACTCAACAATAAAAAAAATACTCATAAAAATGTAAGTTGCAGTACCTAAATTATTTGAATGACGTCGCTTACCAAGAACAAAGTAGCCAAGAACAGACGTGAAACGTCGCCTTCTTCTTTCGCCGCTTCCCTCAACACTTGGTCGAACTGTTTAGTTTCTCCTCCTCCGGCAGGTGATTCAGCACGGTCTCGGCCAGTTTCCGCACGTCTAGTGGCGCCTGCCCTCCTGCTTGTTGGCTCTGGCGGCGACGCGCGCGCCACGCCGCCCACTCCGCCGCTTCGGCCTTCTCGCGCTCGATGCGCTCTAGCTCCGTAGCAGACTGGAAACAGGTTTGTTTGTGAGTAACCATTCTTTATATTGCATAGTAAACAATAGAAAATAATAAAGAAATTGATGATAAAAAGCAGTTTTACTGCAGAAAGCGATCTAGTTCAAACTACCATTCATAATTTGGACTTGATCTCAGGCTGCCTTTGCTTACTTTAGCTCTGTTTGTTGTTTAATGTTTTGTATTGTATGTAACCACTAAAGTATTAATCTATCTTAGAATAGGCATCTGTATACTCACCAATGGTAGCGGCGTCCGTAGGTCGACTCTGGACGTCTCGGAGTCTCCCAGCGAGCTCTGTTCGAAGAATCCATCATCGTCGCTGTCTTCAGGGCGTCGCGCGCTGAGACTCAACCGCGCGGTGTCTCGTGCGAGCGACGCGGCCGCTTCGGCGGCTTCTACGCCGCTCCAGCCCATGAAACCCACTGGAAATGCAGACAACATTAGCGAAAGCATTCGTTTCTTTGTTTGAAATCGAAAATTAAACATTGTGTATCTTATTTCTGCATTACAAAAGAAGTTATTATAGTCGAATTTCTAATTTAATTCACTAAACTGACGTTTGGTGGGTGGCCGCTTTTTTAGGAACAATAAATAGATGATGATGTGCTAAAAAGATTAAATTCAATCACTCATCTAGTGACATAGTTCATAGTTATTAAATCACTAAGTGTATATGGTTACAATTTTAGTACAATAATTTTAAGGACGTGTTCTTCTGACAAAACTGAATAAGATTTAATATAAATTTTTCGTCAAAATACGAAAATTAAAAATTGTGTCTCCTGTACTAAGTGACACACTTTTAAACATTTTATATGAGTTTAAAAATTTAGTAGGAAATTAATAAATAAATGTAAGTGACCTGACTATGAGGTTTGAATGAATCAGCTCACCTGAACTTAAAATCGAACTGAAGTACGTCACTCGTGATTACGATTCAACTGAGGCTATTCTAGAAATACTTTGTTAATTACTACCTTTCAGTACCTACTTGATATTATATTTATTTATATTTGTTTTACCTATATATTCAAAGATAATTCTCTTTCTATTTAATGTGTCATGTAATACCTTACCTTACATAGTATATATTTTATATAAATTAGAATTTATGAAACCTTTTTAGGAATTTTGTTATTCCTTTTTTTTATTTCTTTAGTATAGGTACTAGATAAGATTTTCATTAAAATTGTATAACTAAATTTAATAAAACTTTGTAATACCTGATTTTGGTAACAGTTAGTAGTAGAGTAATAACTGCTTTTGTGAATCTTTATGGTAAATAAATGTTTTTAATTTTTTTTTTTTTTTTTAATTTTAAGTGATATGGAGTTGGTATCATTATTTTGTCAGCATCTGTCATTTCAGTGAATAGAATTAAAAATTCGACTTTAAGATGTAACATTTAGATTCAGGGTGTTTAATAGTTTGTGGACATCTCAGGAAAACGCACCATTAAAAAGAATAGGCACATTGTGGACAATTTTTAAAGAATGAGGAGCTATACAAGACCATGTTATTGAAGAGAAAAATATAGATGGAACACTATATTATCATGTAGATTATATAACGATGGAGCGCGCATACTTTCGTTACAATAACGTGGCACTGGACGGACAGTTCCTAATGTTATGATATGAGCCACAGTCACACTCACCGCTGACGTCGAGTGCGTCGTATTCAAATCCCCGGAACTGTTGGTTGAGCGCCCTGGCCTGCGCGCGCAGCAACCTCCTCTGCAGCAGTAGAGTCCTGGAGCTTCACTAGACAGCTCCTCATTGCCACACTCACCGCTGACGTCCAGTGCATCATACTCGAACCCTCGGAACTGTTGGTTGAGCGCCCTGGCCTGCGCGCGCAGTAACCTCCTCTGCAGCAGTAGAGTCCTGGAGCTTCACTAGACAGCTCCTCATTGCCACACTCACCGCTGACGTCCAGTGCATCATACTCGAACCCTCGGAACTGTTGGTTGAGCGCCCTGGCCTGCGCGCGCAGTAACCTCCTCTGCAGCAGTAGAGTCCTGGAGCTTCACTAGACAGCTCCTCATTGCCACACTCACCGCTGACGTCCAGTGCATCATACTCGAACCCTCGGAACTGTTGGTTGAGCGCCCTGGCCTGCGCGCGCAGTAACCTCCTCTGCAGCAGTAGAGTCCTGGAGCTTCACTAGACAGCTCCTCATTGCCACACTCACCGCTGACGTCCAGTGCATCATACTCGAACCTCGGAACTGTTGGTTGAGCGCCCTGGCCTGCGCGCGCAGCAACCTCCTCTGCAGCAGTAGAGTCCTGGAGCTTCACCAGACAGCTCCTCATTGCCACACTCACCGCTGACGTCCAGTGCATCATACTCGAACCCTCGGAACTGTTGGTTGAGCGCCCTGGCCTGCGCGCGCAGTAACCTCCTCTGCAGCAGTAGAGTCCTGGAGCTTCACTAGACAGCTCCTCATTGCCACACTCACCGCTGACGTCCAGTGCATCATACTCGAACCCTCGGAACTGTTGGTTGAGCGCCCTGGCCTGCGCGCGCAGCAACCTCCTCTGCAGCAGTAGAGTCCTGAGCTTCACTAGACAGCCCTCATTGCCACACTCACCGCTGACGTCCAGTGCATCATACTCGAACCCTCGGAACTGTTGGTTGAGCGCCCTGGCCTGCGCGCGCAGTAACCTCCTCTGCAGCAGAGTCCTGGAGCGCTGCTCCACGACGCGCTTGACCCAGGGCCGCGCGCCGTCGAACTCGCACGGCTGACGGAGCGCTAGCCGCATCTCTGCAAACATATTGAGAATATTATGATGGGTTTTAGCATAGAAACGTGTTTTTCACGGACTGATGACTTATTAGTACACTGCTGGGCCTCCCAATTGGAGGATATTGCCATACTTACTACGCTTGGCAGGCGGACTGGCGAGCGCAGATTCACTAGTGCAATAGTTACCGAGACACGACTTAACTTCAAACTGATGAAATCGCCACCTACCTTTGCTAATAACAAGCCTGATCTTCCCTGACAAAATCTCCGGCATTATCTTGCGTCCTTCTCTTGCGTTCCTTCTGACCTGCACGGGTAATGGTAAAACTGAGGAAACCGCCACCTACCTTTACTAACAACTAGCCTGATCTTATCAACAAAATCCCCGGCGTTATCTTGCGTCCTCTTGCGTTCCTTCTTGAGCGGCATCTCGCTCTCTCCTGGTGTAGTAACTTCAATACACCTACCTTTACTAATAACAAGCCTGATCTTCCCGCCAACGAAGTCCCCGGCGTTATCTTGCGTCCTTCTCTTGCGTTCCTCTTGAGCGGCACGGGCGGTAGCGGCATCTCACTCTCTCCTGGTGTAGTATCTAACTGAGGAATCGCCACCTACCTTTACTAATAACAAGCCTGATCTTCCCGCCAACCAAGTCCCCGGCGTTATCTTGCGTCCTCCTCTTGCGTTCCTTCTTGAGCGGCACGGGCGGTGGCGGCATCTCGCTCTCTCCTGGTGTAGTAACTTCTAAGGAAATAGACACCTACCTTTGCTAATAACAAGCCTGATCTTCCCGCCAACAAAGTCCCCGGCGTTATCTTGCGTCCTCCTCTTGCGTTCCTTCTTGAGCGGCACGGGCGGTGGCGGCATCTCGCTCTCTCCTGGTGTAGTAACTTCTAAGGAAATAGACACCTACCTTTGCTAATAACAAGCCTGATCTTCCCGCCAACAAAGTCCCCGGCGTTATCTTGCGTCCTCCTCTTGCGTTCCTTCTTGAGCGGCACGGGCGGTGGCGGCAGCTCGCTCTCCTGGTGTAGTAACTTCTAAGGAAATAGACACCTACCTTTGCTAATAACAAGCCTGATCTTCCCGCCAACGAAGTCCCCGGCGTTATCTTGCGTCCTTCTCTTGCGTTCCCTCTTGAGCGGCACGGGCGGTGGCGGCATCTCACTCTCTCCTGGTGTAGTATCTAACTGAGGGAATCGCCACCTACCTTTACTAATAACAAGCCTGATCTTCCCGCCAACAAAGTCCCCGGCGTTATCTTGCGTCCTCCTCTTGCGTTCCTTCTTGAGCGGCACGGGCGGTGGCGGCATCTCGCTCTCTCCTGGTGTAGTAACTTCAGGAAATAGACACCTACCTTTGCTAATAACAAGCCTGATCTTCCCGCCAACAAAGTCCCCGGCGTTATCTTGCGTCCTCCTCTTGCGTTCCTTCTTGAGCGGCACGGGCGGTAGCGGCATCTCACTCTCTCCTGGTGTAGTATCTAACTGAGGAATCGCCACCTACCTTTACTAATAACAAGCCTGATCTTCCCGCCAACAAAGTCCCCGGCGTTATCTTGCGTCCTCCTCTTGCGTTCCTTCTGAGCGGCACGGGCGGTGGCGGCATCTCGCTCTCCTGGTGTAGTAACTTCTAAGGAAATAGACACCTACCTTTGCTAATAACAAGCCTGATCTTCCCGCCAACAAAGTCCCCGGCGTTATCTTGCGTCCTCCTCTTGCGTTCCTTCTTGAGCGGCACGGGCGGTGGCGGCATCACACTCTCTCCTGGTGTAGTAACTTCTAAGGAAATAGACACCTACCTTTGCTAATAACAAGCCTGATCTTCCCGCCAACAAAGTCCCCGGCGTTATCTTGCGTCCTCCTCTTGCGTTCCTTCTTGAGCGGCACGGGCGGTGGCGGCATCACTCTCTCCTGGTGTAGTCGCGTCCGCCGCTGGTAATGGTGTAGAAGCACCGTGCGGGCTGCGTTCTCGTCTGAGTACAATAAAATCATTCATTAGAAAACATTTGTTTCGCGACATGCTGGGCAGAGTATTGTTTCGCAACTTTACAACCAAGTTTCCAACGACGATAAATAAAACGACGTGAGCAAATGGCGAGGATTTTTGTATCTAATACATGTTTTCGATACAAAATTCAGCGCCTTTTGTTACGTGACTTGCTGCTTTTGGTTGTAGGAAACTCGTTATACAGCTTCCATTAAATACTTCAGTGAAATATTCTACAAGAACTATTAAAGAAAAGTTATCAGTAGCATAAATTGAAATTCCTTTCTTCTCAGTAGAGTTTTAGCTCACCTAGATCAGGAGGATCCTCCGGCGGCGGGGGGGTGTCCTCGCGCAGCGGCGGGGGGGAGGGGGCGCGTTGGCCTCTATAGCTGCCTGCAGCTCCATCAGCGGGATGGGCTCCTAGTACCATCTAGCTCAACCAGCAGATATAGAGATGTAGCTCACCCAGGTCTGGAAGATCCTCTATAGCTGCCTGCAGCTCCATCAGCGGGATGGGCTCCTAGTACCATCTAGCTCAACCAGCTGATATAGAGATGTAGCTCACCCAGGTCTGGAAGATCCTCTATAGCTGCCTGCAGCTCCATCAGCGGGATGGGCTCCTAGTACCATCTAGCTCAACCAGCAGATATAGAGATGTAGCTCACCCAGGTCTGGAAGATCCTCTATAGCTGCCTGCAGCTCCATCAGCGGGATGGGCTCCTAGTACCATCTAGCTCAACCAGCTGATATAGAGATGTAGCTCACCCAGGTCTGGAAGATCCTCTATAGCTGCCTGCAGCTCCATCAGCGGGATGGGCTCCTAGTACCATCTAGCTCAACCAGCTGATATAGAGATGTAGCTCACCCAGGTCTGGAAGATCCTCTATAGCTGCCTGCAGCTCCATCAGCGGGATGGGCTCCTAGTACCATCTAGCTCAACCAGCAGATATAGAGATGTAGCTAACCCAGGTCTGGAAGATCCTCTATAGCTGCCTGCAGCTCCATCAGCGGGATGGGCTCCTAGTACCATCTAGCTCAACCAGCAGATATAGAGATGTAGCTCACCCAGGTCTGGAAGATCCTCTATAGCTGCCTGCAGCTCCATCAGCGGGATGGGCTCCTAGTACCATCTAGCTCAACCAGCAGATATAGAGATGTAGCTCACCCAGGTCTGGAAGATCCTCTATAGCTGCCTGCAGCTCCATCAGCGGGATGGGCTCCTAGTACCATCTAGCTCAACCAGCTGATATAGAGATGTAGCTCACCCAGGTCTGGAAGATCCTCTATAGCTGCCTGCAGCTCCATCAGCGGGATGGGCTCCTAGTACCATCTAGCTCAACCAGCAGATATAGAGATGTAGCTCACCCAGGTCTGGAAGATCCTCTATAGCTGCCTGCAGCTCCATCAGCGGGATGGGCTCCTAGTACCATCTAGCTCAACCAGCTGATATAGAGATGTAGCTCACCCAGGTCTGGAGGATCCTCTATAGCTGCCTGCAGCTCCATCAGCGGGATGGGCTCCTAGTACCATCTAGCTCAACCAGTAGATATAGAGATGTAGCTCACCCAGGTCTGGAGGATCCTATAGCTGCCTGCAGCTCCATCAGCGGGATGGGCTCCTAGTACCATCTAGCTCAACCAGCAGATATAGAGATGTAGCTCACCCAGGTCTGGAGGATCCTCTATAGCTGCCTGCAGCTCCATCAGCGGGATGGGCTCCTAGTACCATCTAGCTCAACCAGCAGATATAGAGATGTAGCTCAACCAGCAGATATAGTGATGTAGCTCACCCAGGTCTGGAGGATCCTCTATAGCTGCCTGCAGCTCCATCAGCGGGATGGGCTCCTAGTACCATCTAGCTCAACCAGCAGATATAGAGATGTAGCTCAACCAGCAGATATAGTGATGTAGCTCACCCAGGTCTGGAGGATCCTCTATAGCTGCCTGCAGCTCCATCAGCGGGATGGGCTCCTAGTACCATCTAGCTCAACCAGCAGATATAGAGATGTAGCTCAACCAGCAGATATAGTGATGTAGCTCACCCAGGTCTGGAGGATCCTCTATAGCTGCCTGCAGCTCCATCAGCGGGATGGGCTCCTAGTACCATCTAGCTCAACCAGCAGATATAGAGATGTAGCTCAACCAGCAGATATAGTGATGTAGCTCACCCAGGTCTGGAGGATCCTCTATAGCTGCCTGCAGCTCCATCAGCGGGATGGGCTCTAGTACCATCTAGCTCAACCAGCAGATATAGAGATGTAGCTCACCCAGGTCTGGAGGATCCTCTATAGCTGCCTGCAGCTCCATCAGCGGGATGGGCTCTAGTACCATCTAGCTCAACCAGCAGATATAGAGATGTAGCTCAACCAGCAGATATAGTGATGTAGCTCACCCAGGTCTGGAGGATCCTCTATAGCTGCCTGCAGCTCCATCAGCGGATGGGCTCTAGTACCATCTAGCTCAACCAGCAGATATAGAGATGTAGCTCACCCAGGTCTGGAAGATCCTCTATAGCTGCCTGCAGCTCCATCAGCGGGATGGGCTCCTAGTACCATCTAGCTCAACCAGCAGATATAGAGATGTAGCTCACCCAGGTCCGGGGATCTCTATAGCTGCCTGCAGCTCCATCAGCGGGATGGGCTCCTAGTACCATCTAGCTCAACCAGCAGATATAGAGATGTAGCTCAACCAGCAGATATAGTGATGTAGCTCACCCAGGTCTGGAGGATCCTCTATAGCTGCCTGCAGCTCCATCAGCGGGATGGGCTCCTAGTACCATCTAGCTCAACCAGCAGATATAGAGATGTAGCTCAACCAGCAGATATAGTGATGTAGCTCACCCAGGTCTGGAGGATCCTCTATAGCTGCCTGCAGCTCCATCAGCGGGATGGGCTCCTAGTACCATCTAGCTCAACCAGCAGATATAGAGATGTAGCTCACCCAGGTCTGGAAGATCCTCTATAGCTGCCTGCAGCTCCATCAGCGGGATGGGCTCCTAGTATCATCTAGCTCAACCAGCAGATATAGAGATGTAGCTCACCCAGGTCTGGAGGATCCTCTATAGCTGCCTGCAGCTCCATCAGCGGGATGGGCTTAGTACCATCTAGCTCAACCAGCAGATATAGAGATGTAGCTCAACCAGCAGATATAGTGATGTAGCTCACCCAGGTCTGGAGGATCCTCTATAGCTGCCTGCAGCTCCATCAGCGGGATGGGCTCCTAGTACCATCTAGCTCAACCAGCAGATATAGAGATGTAGCTCAACCAGCAGATATAGTGATGTAGCTCACCCAGGTCTGGAGGATCCTCTATAGCTGCCTGCAGCTCCATCAGCGGGATGGGCTCCTAGTACCATCTAGCTCAACCAGCAGATATAGAGATGTAGCTCAACCAGCAGATATAGTGATGTAGCTCACCCAGGTCTGGAGGATCCTCTATAGCTGCCTGCAGCTCCATCAGCGGGATGGGCTCCTAGTACCATCTAGCTCAACCAGCAGATATAGAGATGTAGCTCAACCAGCAGATATAGAGATGTAGCTCACCCAGGTCCGGGGGATCCTCTATAGCTGCCTGCAGCTCCATCAGCGGGATGGGCTCCTAGTACCATCTAGCTCAACCAGCAGATATAGAGATGTAGCTCACCCAGGTCCGGGGGATCCTCTATAGCTGCCTGCAGCTCCATCAGCGGGATGGGCTCCTAGTACCATCTAGCTCAACCAGCAGATATAGAGATGTAGCTCAACCAGCAGATATAGTGATGTAGCTCACCCAGGTCTGGAGGATCCTCTATAGCTGCCTGCAGCTCCATCAGCGGGATGGGCTCTAGTACCATCTAGCTCAACCAGCAGATATAGAGATGTAGCTCAACCAGCAGATATAGTGATGTAGCTCACCCAGGTCTGGAGGATCCTCTATAGCTGCCTGCAGCTCCATCAGCGGGATGGGCTCCTAGTACCATCTAGCTCAACCAGCAGATATAGAGATGTAGCTCACCCAGGTCCGGGGGATCCTCTATAGCTGCCTGTAGCTCCATCAGCGGGATGGGCTCCTAGTACCATCTAGCTCAACCAGCAGATATAGAGATGTAGCTCACCCAGGTCCGGGGGATCCTCTATAGCTGCCTGTAGCTCCATCAGCGGGATGGGCTCCTAGTACCATCTAGCTCAACCAGCAGATATAGAGATGTAGCTCACCCAGGTCTGGAAGATCCTCTATAGCTGCCTGCAGCTCCATCAGCGGGATGGGCTCCTAGTACCATCTAGCTCAACCAGCAGATATAGAGATGTAGCTCACCCAGGTCCGGGGCTCCTCTATAGCTGCCTGCAGCTCCATCAGCGGATGGGCTCCTAGTACCATCTAGCTCAACCAGCAGATATAGAGATGTAGCTCAACCAGCAGATATAGTGATGTAGCTCACCCAGGTCTGGAGGATCCTCTATAGCTGCCTGCAGCTCCATCAGCGGGATGGGCTCCTAGTACCATCTAGCTCAACCAGCAGATATAGAGATGTAGCTCACCCAGGTCCGGGGATCCTCTATAGCTGCCTGTAGCTCCATCAGCGGGATGGGCTCTAGTACCATCTAGCTCAACCAGCAGATATAGAGATGTAGCTCACCCAGGTCTGGAAGATCCTCTATAGCTGCCTGCAGCTCCATCAGCGGGATGGGCTCCTAGTACCATCTAGCTCAACCAGCAGATATAGAGATGTAGCTCAACCAGGTCTGGAAGATCCTCTATAGCTGCCTGCAGCTCCATCAGCGGGATGGGCTCCTAGTACCATCTAGCTCAACCAGCAGATATAGTGATGTAGCTCACCCAGGTCTGGAGGATCCTCTATAGCTGCCTGCAGCTCCATCAGCGGGATGGGCTCCTAGTACCATCTAGCTCAACCAGCAGATATAGAGATGTAGCTCAACCAGCAGATATAGTGATGTAGCTCACCCAGGTCTGGAGGATCCTCTATAGCTGCCTGCAGCTCCATCAGCGGGATGGGCTCCTAGTACCATCTAGCTCAACCAGCAGATATAGAGATGTAGCTCAACCAGCAGATATAGTGATGTAGCTCACCCAGGTCTGGAGGATCCTCTATAGCTGCCTGCAGCTCCATCAGCGGGATGGGCTCCTAGTACCATCTAGCTCAACCAGCAGATATAGAGATGTAGCTCAACCAGCAGATATAGTGATGTAGCTCACCCAGGTCTGGAGGATCCTCTATAGCTGCCTGCAGCTCCATCAGCGGATGGGCTCCTAGTACCATCTAGCTCAACCAGCAGATATAGAGATGTAGCTCACCCAGGTCTGGAGGATCCTCTATAGCTGCCTGCAGCTCCATCAGCGGGATGGGCTCCTAGTACCATCTAGCTCAACCAGCAGATATAGAGATGTAGCTCAACCAGCAGATATAGAGATGTAGCTCAACCAGCAGATATAGTGATGTAGCTCACCCAGGTCTGGAGGATCCTCTATAGCTGCCTGCAGCTCCATCAGCGGGATGGGCTCCTAGTACCATCTAGCTCAACCAGCAGATATAGAGATGTAGCTCACCCAGGTCTGGAGGATCCTCTATAGCTGCCTGCAGCTCCATCAGCGGGATGGGCTCCTAGTACCATCTAGCTCAACCAGCAGATATAGAGATGTAGCTCAACCAGCAGATATAGTGATGTAGCTCACCCAGGTCTGGAGGATCCTCTATAGCTGCCTGCAGCTCCATCAGCGGGATGGGCTCCTAGTACCATCTAGCTCAACCAGCAGATATAGAGATGTAGCTCACCCAGGTCTGGAAGATCCTCTATAGCTGCCTGCAGCTCCATCAGCGGGATGGGCTCCTAGTACCATCTAGCTCAACCAGCAGATATAGAGATGTAGCTCACCCAGGTCTGGAGGATCCTCTATAGCTGCCTGCAGCTCCATCAGCGGGATGGGCTCCTAGTACCATCTAGCTCAACCAGCAGATATAGAGATGTAGCTCAACCAGCAGATATAGTGATGTAGCTCACCCAGGTCTGGAGGATCCTCTATAGCTGCCTGCAGCTCCATCAGCGGGATGGGCTCCTAGTACCATCTAGCTCAACCAGCAGATATAGAGATGTAGCTCACCCAGGTCCGGGGGATCCTCTATAGCTGCCTGCAGCTCCATCAGCGGGATGGGCTCCTAGTACCATCTAGCTCAACCAGCAGATATAGAGATGTAGCTCAACCAGCAGATATAGTGATGTAGCTCACCCAGGTCTGGAGGATCCTCTATAGCTGCCTGCAGCTCCATCAGCGGATGGGCTCCTAGTACCATCTAGCTCAACCAGCAGATATAGAGATGTAGCTCACCCAGGTCTGGAGGATCCTCTATAGCTGCCTGCAGCTCCATCAGCGGGATGGGCTCCTAGTACCATCTAGCTCAACCAGCAGATATAGAGATGTAGCTCACCCAGGTCTGGAAGATCCTCTATAGCTGCCTGCAGCTCCATCAGCGGGATGGGCTCCTAGTACCATCTAGCTCAACCAGCAGATATAGAGATGTAGCTCACCCAGGTCTGGAGGATCCTCTATAGCTGCCTGCAGCTCCATCAGCGGGATGGGCTCCTAGTACCATCTAGCTCAACCAGCAGATATAGAGATGTAGCTCACCCAGGTCCGGGGGATCCTCTATAGCTGCCTGCAGCTCCATCAGCGGGATGGGCTCCTAGTACCATCTAGCTCAACCAGCAGATATAGAGATGTAGCTCAACCAGGTCCGGGGGCTCCTCTATAGCTGCCTGCAGCTCCATCAGCGGGATGGGCTCCTAGTACCATCTAGCTCAACCAGCAGATATAGAGATGTAGCTCAACCAGGTCCGGGGGCTCCTCTATAGCTGCCTGCAGCTCCATCAGCGGGATGGGCTCCTAGTACCATCTAGCTCAACCAGCAGATATAGAGATGTAGCTCAACCAGGTCCGGGGGCTCCTCTATAGCTGCCTGCAGCTCCATCAGCGGGATGGGCTCCTAGTACCATCTAGCTCAACCAGCAGATATAGAGATGTAGCTCACCCAGGTCTGGAAGATCCTCTATAGCTGCCTGCAGCTCCATCAGCGGGATGGGCTCCTAGTACCATCTAGCTCAACCAGCAGATATAGAGATGTAGCTCACCCAGGTCCGGGGGCTCCTCTATAGCTGCCTGCAGCTCCATCAGCGGGATGGGCTCCTAGTACCATCTAGCTCAACCAGCAGATATAGAGATGTAGCTCACCCAGGTCTGGAAGATCCTCTATAGCTGCCTGCAGCTCCATCAGCGGGATGGGCTCCTAGTACCATCTAGCTCAACCAGCAGATATAGAGATGTAGCTCACCCAAGTCCGGGGGCTCCTCCGGCGGCGGGGGGGTGTCCTCGCGCAGCGGCGGGGGGGAGGGGGGCGCGTTGGCCTCGATAGCTGCCTGCAGCTCCATCAGCGGAATGGGACGTAGCGGAGCCCTCTCCTCGTAGCCGTCCAGCTCCTCGACTAGCAGACCGTTCTGTGTGGAGTAGAAAAATAAATTGCAAACATTTTGAACTGTAGGCTTTTAAGGTGTCGTACCCAAAGAGTGAAAACGGAACGCATTACTGCGACTTCGCTGTCTACCCGTCTGTCACTTAGCTTTCAGAAAAAAATGGAATAAAAATCAAGCGGGACTTCCACACAAAAAACGTGATTTTACGCTCGCTTGTATCTAATGTTGTTTCGAAATCTGTATCTCATGAATGGTAGGTAATAGTTAGGCAGTTAATATTTTCACTATTACTGTTATTATTGCCGTGTGGTAGCGGCTAAGAATTCTGCCACCCCTATTCTACTCAGGGTGTTTCGTAAAAGGCGACGTAGAGTTTTTGACCTTGGCTACAATATCTGCCGACCATGGTCAACCGTATGGTAGCGGTAATACAACCTACAACAGCATTCCCAAAGAGGGTTGACGTCAGGCAGGCGGCGGCTACGTCGTGCAGGAATTCGTCTCGCATTTGGTAGTTTTTTAAGTTTATAGAAATGCTTTGATTGTTCTTTCAAGTAAACATCTAAAGTATACTGACCTGAATCCTCCAGGCGACGTGGAAGTCTGTGAGCAGCCCGATGGGTTCCCCGGCGTAGTCCAGCAACGGGCAGTCGCCCTCGCCCATCACGCGGGGCTCCAGTTCTAAACAATACAAACACTAAATAAAACATGTGTTTACACAATAAAACACAACCATGTCAGAGGCCTGCTACTTCAGCGGGTCGTTGGACAACTCGAACATGAAGAATAAAACAGTTTTTGTTACAAAATAAAACTTAAAATATTTGAAGATCAACTGGTGTATACCGATCAAAAAACAATCTTCGAACTTCAAACAAAAAACGATCTTGAGCTATGAAATAGAAAAAATGCACATTTAGAAGAATTATTTCCTGAAGAAATGCTTCGTAATCATCTTCAACAGCTGCACTTTGACAGTGAGAAAATGCAGACAGAGACAGATAGGGTACTCAGAAAAACGATGTGCAAAATGATGAAAATATAAATTGGATTGCCACAGGGTAATGTCGTGGCACCCTTCCGTTTTAACACTTACACTAATGATCTAATGCAGTCAGCACCTTTTTCAACAGATGAAAGATAATGGTGAGGTGATGCATACCTATATACATCCTGGGCAGCGTGGGCGGCGGCCTGGCGGCGCCGGGCTCGCGGCGCGCGCAGGTGGCGGGCTGCAGCTCCACATGCTCGAAGTCAGATGATGGTGAGGTGATGCATACCTATATACATCCTGGGCAGCGTGGGCGGCGGCCTGGCGGCGCCGGGCTCGCGGCGCGCGCAGGTGGCGGGCTGCAGCTTCACATGCTCGAAGTCAGATGATGGTGAGGTGATGCATACCTATATACATCCTGGGCAGCGTGGGCGGCGGCCTGGCGGCGCCGGGCTCGCGGCGCGCGCAGGTGGCGGGCTGCAGCTCCACATGCTCGAAGTCAGATGATGGTGAGATGATGCATACCTATATACATCCTGGGCAGCGTGGGCGGAGGCCTGGCTGCGCCGGGCTCGCGGCGCGCGCAGGCGGCGGGCTGCAGCTCCACATGCTCGAAGTCAGCCACGACCGCAGCCTCCTTGCGCCGCCGCCGCGACGTCGGCGTCGCCGCCACGTCTGCTTCCGCCTCGGTGTCATTGTCATTTGAAGTGTTGGCTATTTCACTGCGGAACAATACATAGAATGAGCCTGAGTTGATCAGGATTGCCCCACTACTAAGTGGCTTATCGTGGAGGACGCAACTTACAAGTTGCCGCAAGACACTCGTGAGACAGATTCCTCGCAGATTTGACAGGCAATACCTAGTACCCACCTATCTTACATTGAACGAGAATACAACTCTTTTCATGAACTATGAAAAAACAACTTTTTAAAAATTACCCTATGCTGGATTGTGTGGTATTTTGCGCTTTTCAAAAGCAGTTTAAGTTTCAAGGTTTTAAAAATGTAGCAAATGTATTCATTAGGGACAAAATCTTCACGACATTGTATCTGTTTCAATGTTGCGGCTCAATCTTCTCGAAAAATCCCAATAAAGACGCACCCTCGTTCGGAACTTCGGCTTTCATTCACTAACATCTATTTCTTTTTGGACTATTTTAAAAATTGCATGACATTAAGTAAAACCTACGTTGATAAATTTGCACAATAAGTGTACAGGTAATTTGAAATTCAAGGTTTTCCTTTATGGAAACAATTTTGCATGGTGAGTGCAAAGATCAAAATGCATTAAAATTCAAGGTGCTACAAAAGCATACTGATCATTAACATAAGACTGCAAGGCTTCTTTACAAGGACTGCAAATCCTGTTTTTTATTTATTTTGAATACCCAGTACAGACTAAAGTCTTCAATTCTCTTTTTTCCTAGTATATTCTAAGTATAGGTGAAGATTTGTTATTAGTTCGATATCTATTTATTCTGTGCTAACAGTTGTATAAAACTGTTAATCTCCCAAATAAAATAAAATAAAAATGGCTGCGGAATTTACATACGAGCGATCAGTTGAAACCATTTCATCCACACACACGCACACACATCAGCCCATAGCAGTCCACTGCTGGACATTGACCTTCTCCAGGGTACGCAACAAGGCCTCCAGTCGATACCAGCTGCTCATTTAATCCAATTCCCAGAAATGAAACCATTAATAGATAGTATATGATACTCACATGGTACTGTTGTGTAGGGTCTCGCTCACACTGAGCACATGTTGGTACAGGAAGTCCACCTTGCGCCCGTAGATGCTGGCGGACTGCTGCAGCAGCAACGCTAGCTCCGCGAAGTTGGGGGCCAGCTCCCCTACTTGTAATTCATAGTCTGAGTTGTCCGCGTCCAGAGCATGAAGACCGGCCTCCGTGAGATACTCCTCCAGAAGCTGAGGAATTGTACCATATTAGGCATGTTAAAAAGTACTAAATACATACATCCCTAAAAATATGCTTTTATCCCTTTTTAGGAAAACTTGCTTCACCACAGTTTGGATTTGAACCAGCGACCTTCGTCATCTGTACTGGCTTTTATCCCTTATAAGACAGGCTGAGATTCAACAAATTACAAAATAACTGTCAGACTAGTATTTAGTTGTTGGTCAACTTGGTGTCCCACTCGAAAAAGAAGAAGTACAAGTTTTTGAAACTGATATTACTCAACAGCTTTTAGCCTCCATTGGCCTGTCCGGAGATAAAAAAAAACAATGCAACACAGTTCATAGAAACACATGTATCTTTCTTAGGTATTATTTTCATTCGATTTAGTTGAAACTCAACCTGACATCAACCACTTTAAGCTTCAGCTTTTAAGTTGATAACCAAAATTTCATTTTTACCAAACTTATTTCTTAAACAGCCTTATTTTTCTGTTTATTCAGATGTTAGGAAACTGGTAATAACAAAGTTTAATGATCTCAATATTGAAATGCAGGAATTTGTCATCTATACCTAATAGTCAAAATGTGGTGTATTTTTCTGCTAATTAGAATACAGATTAACATAATGAGAGGTATTTAGCTAACTTTCACTAATTGAATTTGCCTTTTTTCTAGCATTTCGCAGTTTGCAAGTCCTTAATAATTTTGCAAACTGTCAATACCTTGAATAACTTAGGAACTATATGATATTTTATTATGATATTATTTCTTCATAAGACTCAGAACAAAAATAATTACCACTGTTAAGTTTTTCGAGTAAATATTTACCTAATCTACATAATAAGAAAATAAAGCTGGTTTAGATCTCCAAGAAAAGGAATACACATCTAAATGTGAAGATTTTTAGATGAAGAAATGAATGTTCTAATATACTGATATTTTACAGTGCATAGGGTAACATGTAACATATTGTTTCTTTTCAGTGAGATTACTATTTACTAAAGAAATTAACAGTTATGTAATTTTAAATTTATGAGCTCAAACAAACTAATATGGCTGAAAAAGATGAGTATACAGGTACATAAAATGATAAGTGATGTTTACATGGCGTTGCATAAAAATGCAGCATGGCCGAAATAGCATCTTACAGGTGTAAACAATGTACTGTACAAAAAGGCGGGAGTGGGCGGGGGAGCGTCTCGGGCTCCGCGGGGGCTGCCGCCGCCAGCTACCGGCGCGGCCAGGCCCGGGCGCCCGGGCAGTGCTGGCAGCAGGCAACAGGCAGGTACTCACCGCGCTGAGGTCCGTGTCGAAGCTGTGGCGGAGGTCCCCGATGGGGCGCATCAACTCCGCCACTATCTCCTCCAACCGTTGGGAGTTCATGCTCCACCTTTTTTCTCTTCGTGTAGTGGAAATACTTGCACTGTAACCGAAAATTTAGTTTTGATAACATTACTGGGACGCGGCGCAGACACAACTACATACATGAGTGATAATAAAATAGGATAACTAGGTATCCTAGTGGCGCGAAACTTTCTGTCAACGACCCAATTCAGTTTTGCAGACTGAAAATAGCAAATTAGGGCTGATTGAGGTGGTTTACAGGTTGGTAAATACGTGAAATATTACCTCCGCTTCTCCTTGAAGTCAGCGTCCATTTTACAAACATAAAATCGCACTTTTAGGAAGAACGTAACAACAACGGTGGCCATTTATTTATGTTTTCAAGGGAGACATTTCCTCGTTCGCCATTGTTCGCTGTCAATCGGCGCGTCGCCGTTCGGAGCACGAAGGTTGTTCGGCTTTGTCTATGGTCCTTGACTTTTTATATGTTTTAAAACAGAAAATTAATATTATTTCTTACTTTTGTTTGCTAATAATACTTAAAAATATTTTTAGTAATATATAAATTAATATTTTCATTTATTCAATTTAATAAACATATAAAAAGAACCTAGGGTTCAAGGTGAAAAGAAAAATCAATACTCTATGAAAAAGGTCAAATGTGTTGCCATTTTAAAATAATTATTGTGGAGAATGACAGATTTTTTACTCTGGCAATGAAAACTGTAAAAAAAATTGGAGAGAAGCGAAAACATTACTGTATTTTTCGATAAAAATAACTGAAAACTGTTAATTTCAGCCGCTCCGTGTTGAATCTCTTTCTTAAAAGTAATCTCAGAAACAACCTACACGATGGGGATGTCTCGGTGTTATTCCCTAATGAAATGTCTGCTGATACTGTTCAACATCATATTTCTGGTAAGATATCTCATATCTTGACTTAGATGTGCAGTATTTCTTGTTTATTTGCTCTACTCAGACCCTAAACTTACTCGTGTACTGGTTTCTATTTGGTATTTATTAGAAATACAAGTCGAACTTTGATCTATTATAATAACTATGTTTGTACATATTTTGCTATGTATATTGGGCCCACTCACTCAGATTTATCGTATTTATGTTTAAATGGTGTTCCTGGGTGGGTCACGTAGGCTGTAGAATGTATTCCGGTGGGTTGTTTCTAGGCTAAGTGTTTGCAGTAGGTACCTATATTTGTGTATAGAGACATAAAACAGATGGGCTATTAAAAGGGCGCGGGCGCGGGCGCGGGCGCGTGTGCATGTAAACATTAGGCTTAATTACCGCCCGCTCTTCCGCCACACGTTGCTACGCTGTTGTGGTGCATTGCTATTATCATATTATACCAATATGCATTGTTATTTCATAAAAAAAGCAGAAAACTTCTGTATAAAAAGTGGTACTTGTTTACTAGGTCACACATGAAATTGGATCAGAAGTGTGTGCACTGACACTTTTCCAGTGATTTATCATTTAATGCTTTGCTGCTGTGTAATAATGAGTGGCACTAGGTAAAGTAATGAAAATGAAGAAAGTAATGAACATGAATGTGGATGGACAAAGAAGAAGAGGAAGGCCTGAAAATGTTTGGATCGATTGTATAAAAGACGATATGAAAAATAAAGGCGTAAATGAGGATTTGACTGCTGATAGAGATGAATGGAAGAAAAAGACATGATGCGCCGACCCCAAATAAATTGAGATAAGGGCAGGCAGATGATACTCTGTAAATCTTTCAAATAAAGTTAGTCAGAGTACATTGTAATTTTTTTTATTGTTAATGCAAATAAAACAAGTGGAAAAGAACAGTAATTTTTTTTTGTTTACAGCTATATTTATTCTAAGCAGTTGTACAACTTGTATCTTCATTCATTAGTTACTATTAAAAAGTAACTTGAGAAAATTGTTATAAAAATGTGGGATATAGGCAGTGATATAGATGCACCGTATATATGAGATTGCATCGATACTTATCTTTGAATTTCCTTAGATTTCCTGCCATTTTAGCTCCATTTCCGGTTGCTAGCTGGTCCAATAGCGCCCTCTACCGGAAACCATCTGTCACAGGAGACTAGCGGCGGGGTCGCCGCCATATTGCCTTCATAGCGTCGTTACTTTTTCTACAGTTAGGACGTCTCGGCGGAGATCCGTCGAATTTTTTCAAAATTTTTTAATTGTTCTGCCTAATATTAATTTTTTGCTTTAGTAAGTGAAGTATGTGAAGTGATAGTTCCTCGCGTGTCCTTAACACGCGGAACATTTTATGGTCGGTCCATGTGACCGGTCATGTTCGTTTCGTTTTGTGCTGGTTGGCGGTGCGGCCCCGGCCGCGCGCCGCCGCCGCTACTCAGGATATGTGAGGTAAAAAGGCCTCAACCCCGGTGAGTAATTTCTAATTAAATACTTCGTATAAGGAAAAGTCACACAAATGTGATTCTACCCTCGCTTATCACTTCACAATTTTCTGACGTACATGATACATATCGTTCGAACGGTACGTTCGCGTACCTATACCTTGCCTGATTTGGAGCCATTCCGATCAGCTCGTACAGTCAAGCTCACGTGCAGTTATACACTCGAACTGCCAATGTACCTACCTATCTAAGTCTCATGCGCGCAGCATAATATGAATGTTCTGAAGACCAAACTGTTACTCAGCCTGAGCTTGACCTAATTTTGCCCAGTACGGATTCCGATCAGTTCGATTCTGAGAGGACCTTGCTCTTCAACGCACGCATCGCGTTCGTCGAGGAGTTTTTGAGCGACCGCTCAGCCAGGGCCGGTCCCTACTAGCCCAGAGAACCTGCTACTTAGAACATGGCTTTTATCGCGTCCGTCACTTTAAATCAACATTGTCTGTTTAGAAGGAAGAAGGCGGTTATTTTAGCTCTGCCTATATCAGAATTAGCAAGAATTTTACGTTGTCCTGCGTACAATTTTAAAGTACTTGACGTGAATTGTGGAAAATATAAGTAAGTAAATAAAGCAAGTGTACGCAAGATCTCTAGAACATTCTCAGTATATAATAATATATGTTACGTATCGAAAGGGCGTAAGTACCGTCTCCATAAAACGTACCTACCCTTTATAGGTACTAAGTCAACGTAATAAGTAGTTCTGTCGGTCTAAGAATATTAAATATTCAATTTTTTATTATGATCATGATCACCGCCAGTTTCAAATTATATCATGTGTTTCAATAATGACTATGATGAACTGAGAACGAAAACTAGTCTGCTTGACATTCTTGCTTGCATTCCACCTACATATGTAGGTATGTGGTGAAAATACGTTCGAGACGTATTTCCTTTTACTTATTCAAAACACCGTATTTCTTTCTATATGAAACACAGGCACCTAACTAGCTAAATGTTTCTTGAATTGTGCATTTGTATTTCTAATAGTCCTACTCGCAAGCGCGTCGTTAAGGTAGGTACGTTGAAATGAAGCTCAGTCGAACACGCACATATCGCGGTAAATCTCGTCGTTCATGGCGTCGAGAACTGGCTCTTGCATTACAATACTTATGCCTTATTTGAACAAAGCACAAACACACACACACAAACACACACCTCTTCCATTCTGTTAAGCTTTACTCAACTGTTATCACTACACTACTGACCGCTGCTGCCTTGTCACAGTGGATAAAATCTCCGCAGCTGGTTTTCCTTCCCTTTTTGTTTAGCTAGTTGACCTGCCCTCGGCTTGTCGCCGTGTATATCATAATAATACGCTGCTGTCGCCACCGCACACAGCTTATCTAAACAGCCGCTGTCTCTTATAATCTGAGAGCTTATCCTGGTACCGCTGACCTATCACGGTACTCGCCATTGCTTGAGACAATACATTTGCAATTGCAAATTAAATACGTACGATGAAATTTACTATCTACAAAGAAACCGGTTTTATGGAGGCTGTCCCGGAGCGGATCTGGGGCAGTGGTTTGTGCGCTGTGGGCCTCGTAGGCCTTTTCTTCTGCGTATGCGCCTACCAGTTCCTCCAACCCCTGGTGCGACCGCCACAGTGGGTTCTTCACTCCTCTGCGTATGCGCCTACCAGTTACCTCCAACCCTGCTGGTGCGACCGCCACAGTGGGTTCTTCACTCCTTGATACTTTTATCAGGTCGTGCCGCAGCGAAAATGATGCTAGGCACATAATGATGGAGGTGGAAAATATATCGGTGGCAGCAGAGGCAATGAGCTCTTCATACTAACGGCAGCGCAACTGTCTTGCACCTTCAAACCCTAGCTCCTAGCAGGAGGATTTTTCGCCTGTTTACACACAACTGAATGTAAGAACTAAGCACAGGCCAATGCTGTGAAAATACCAATAAATGATACTGTAAATAACTATAAGAAAATGTTTCTTCTCGCTCGATTATATAATACGCCAGAAGCTCAACTGCGACAGAGAACGACAAAAGAGGATTTGTAACCACATTCTCCGAACACAATCAAATTTTCTACAAATACCGTAATACTGATGACGGTCTAGACTTCTACAGTGGTGGTAAGCAGGAGATATCTACTTATTTATTACCTGCTTGGCTTGCCTCCCCTCATTCATATTAAGCGTCTTGACACAGCGGAGGACTGACCTGAGATACCTGTCTGATAAATATAGTAGATATAGATAGATGATACTAAAAGGAATGACTATTGCAGAAAGAGATATAAGATATTATATGAAGTTGGCTTCCAACCCGACCTTGCGCTAAGAAAGACGGCTGTGCTACCATCAGCAGCGTCAACATCTGAACCTGTATAATCTAAATGCCATAAGCGTGATCGAGTTTTCCGGCATAAGAAAAGGAATTCTGATCTCTTAGCAGAAATAGACATAACCTTACAAGAAAATCTGTTAATAAAAAGTGGGGGGGGGGGGGGAGCACACCCATGAATACACAGCGGTAGCAGCACAGCACTCAGCAGCATAGACAGTCAGCCGTCACCGCCACTGCGATTTGCAGTCTGACAATCACAGTGCCAGTAGCCTCTTTTATTTTTTATTTATACATTTCACATAATTATACAAATATTTATGTTTATAGATGCAGATTGCAGGTACACTCATCACTTACTTCTTTACCAGTTTTAATTATAACTACTCTCAAGGTACTTAACTTTTTTTATCAACTGATCATCCAATCGGTTGTCCACTGTCTATAACAACAGGTGAGTGTCAGGTTGACTTGATTGTCAACCATTGCCGTCATTACATTGCAGAAGAGTTGCCGCATATAAAATGTTATGCTGTCTAGTTTGTATCAACCCACCCACAAAGAAAAATTCCTTTTGTGTATGTACCAGTAGCAGAATTTAGCGATGGGTTTTACACCAAGGCTTTACATTTACCTTAAATTATTATTTGCTGCTAAATTAGGTATAGAAATATATCTCTAGTGCTTGTTGCAATAAGTACAGTTTTGACCACCCTGATTATTACCATCAACCAGATTTCACAATTTTTATTGTGAGTGGTGTCAATTCTCTCCTGAGCCGTAAGTTGTAGGAACTCTATAATTCCTAGCTCTACCAGGCTGTCTCTACAAGTCCAGGACATGGGAGTCGTATACCTGGATAACATAGAAGTTACATCCGTCACCAGAGAATCGTATAATTATTATTATTATTTTTTCTTCTTTTGTAAGTACTTCCCTATATATAAATTTATTTTTGGAGCGCTCACCCATGCGCTCACCTTGAAGCAAGGTACCTTGTTGTACGAATGTATGTAACATGCCGGAGTAAAGTAATAAATATATCTGAAAATTTTATCAATCTGAAGCACGTTAGCCCTTAAATCTGAATACAATATCTAAGGGCGGAATAGCTACCCATCTTGTAGCTTTGGTAAGTAAGTACCTAAGTAATACAGTTCCTTCACTGCGCAGAGCCGTTCTGAGCTAAGCGACATACCTGGTTAAAACATTACATATACCTATTTTGCACTGGCGCGCAGTGACCATGACTTTTGCTTGAGCACATATTCCATAACGCGGACATGTACCTACATGTCGCTAACTACATCACTATTGTCATAATATTTGGTCTAACAGCTATTTTCAATCTGGTAAAACAATATCTAACAGTGGTCCATGATAGCTCTTCTTTTCTTTTCTAAAAAAGGCCTGTATTATTGTAAACGTACGGTGAACATATTTGTTATCTGTATCATAGCATAGTAATATTAGCAATCCCAGTTGGCAATAGGGGCTTCAACGATACGTAAGCCGAATGCCTTATGACAATGATGAAACTATTTAAAGCAAATCTTAAAATACTTTCAATTGATAGTTAAATTAATTAATAGTTGAGTATATTTTAGACTTATCCTAACTGTTTTGTTAGGTTATTTACAATACACACACATGCCTAAAAGATTGTGTAGCGTATTGTCTACTGGGTTAATACATGTCATTCAATTAACTTTTCACTAATAAATATGATGTCATTTATCATCACATTTTAAATACAGGTACTTTATCCATCACATAGCGTCGTTAGCTGTCACCAGGAGTTAGAAACACGTCTCTCATATATACGGTGCATCTATATCACTGCCTATAATAGTGCAAGTTTTACAAAACAATAAAACTTGTATTATGGTGCAGATATAGATGCACCGTATCCGATAAGGGCTCCTGGTGAGAGACTTCTATGAAGGCAATATGGCGGCGACCCCGCCGCCAGTCTCCTGTGACAGATGGTTTCCGGTAGAGGGCGCTATTGGACCAGCTAGCAACCGGAAATGGAGCTAAAATGGCAGGAAATCTAAGGAAATTCAAAGATAAGTATCGATGCAATCTCATATATACGGTGCATCTATATCTGCACCATAATACAAGTTTTATTGTTTTGTAAAACTTGCACTATTTTTAACTGCTATTCTGTTTAAAATTAAGGCAAACTAAATTTAATTAAGAAAAATACTGATTTAGATACCAAATTATCCTCGATTATTTATTGTTTAATTCGATTCAGTATTCTTCATTAAAAAAATACCAGAATACAAAAAAATATTTTTTATAGTTTACCATTTTCAATATATGCTTAAAGGTTGTCTAATTGTTATTGAATGTTGCTGTTAACAACTATATTTATTCTAAGCAGTTGTACAACTTGTATCTTCATTCAGTAGTTACTATTAAAAAGCAACTTGAGCAAATTGTTATAAAAATGTGGGATATTTTTATCTGCCATTCTGTTTCAAATTAAGGTAAACTAAATTTAATTAAGGATAATACTGATTTAGATACCAAATTATCCTTAATTATTTATTGTTCAACTCAATTCAGTATTCTTAGTAGAAAAAAATACTAGAGTATTTTTTCAGCATTTAGATTACAGTTTTCAATATTTGCTTAAAGGTTGTCTATGTCTAATTGTTATTGAACATTGCTACAGGTGGTAGGTGCTGCGGCGTGCGGTGCATCGGGCTGGGCGCTGTGGGACGGGCGCGCGGGGGAGACGGCGGCGGGACGTGCGGCGCTCTGTGCCGTGTGCGCGTGGGGCTGCGCGCTGTGTGTCGCCGCGCTGGCCGCGCTCGCTGGCGCCGTCAGGTACTCATTGATAGCTGACAAAATTATGCATACTATAAGAAAATTGATCCAACTAGTAAGAGAACAAAGAGCGTTACTAACAACAATAGAAAATAGACGGGGGAAAATGATGGGACAACTGTTACGACATGACCAGTTATTTAAGACAATTCTTGAAGGCAAGATTATAGGAAGAAGAGGAAGACCAAGGAGAAGCTATCTAGAATAAATAAAGGAGAAAATAACGGCCACGTCGTACAGTCAGGTAAAGGAGAAGGCAGAAGACAGAGAAAGCTGGTGAATACTCCACCGCCAAGGGCAATGCCCTTAAATATATGATGGTGACGAGAAAAATTGAATTGTATATGATATATTTTGTTTCCAGACACTCCGCATCCCTGCTGGCTTTGGCGTTCGCGCTGCTGGCTCTAACGGCGGTGGCGGAGGGCGGCGCGGCGTGGTGGGGCGCGGCGCACGTGCCGCAGCTGCGCCGCATGCTGGCCGACCGGCTGCACAGCTCCGTCACAAGGGAGTACGGCAGCAGCGCCACCACCACGCAGCTGCTCGACTCCATACAGCGCGGGGTGAGACATACCCATCTAGTGAGACTGTGGAGGTCAAAATCGAGTATACCTAATGGCCAAAAAGACTAATAAGACACGAGCATAAAATCTATCGTTTCCTCATTTTGTAATTCGTATTTGAATTTGATATACCTAACACTTATCTATCTATCTATATCAGCCTACATCTACCCACAGCTGAGTTTGATGTGTTTTTCCAGCTGGAATGCTGCGGAGCTGAAAGCACTCGGGACTGGCAGAACTCCGCGTGGGGAAGCACCCAACTGACTGAGGATGACTTAAGCGATGAGGCCCCAGCGGCCGCCGCAAGACAGACCCTGGACCTAAGTGTGAGCGCGCCCAACAAGCACTACTGGGTGCCGGCCTCGTGCTGCGCGGTAAGAGAGCTGTACTGTATCTGTAAAAAGAATGAAAATCCTGATTTTTCTGGCGAATTTTTTATTGTACCTCTGTTTTCAATTGGGCAACTAAATTTATTTCCTAATAAATCTGTATCCCTGTTTAACATTTTGTTTAAACCACTAGGTTCTTAGCTTATTCACGATGAACTTGCCAGATTGACTTGACTGGATATTCACTGAATAGTAAAAAAACTTATTTGTACATAAAATTATGCACACTCATGAAATATAGTGTGCAATTCAGTATTTTTGGTAACAAAAAGGTATTTACAGTTATTGGATTAATATTACCAACTTTCACTTCCAGACTTATGACGAGACAGAATGTCAGCTAGCGCGCCGCATCCCTGCAGCGTCGGGTTCAGCTCCCGGCCTGCACACCGCACCCTGTAGTCCACTGGTCATTGCCTCTCTGGAGAACTCTGTTCGTGTGCCGCTGTATGTTGGTGGGGGGCTGCTCGCGCTCCACGCGCTCACGCTGCTTCTTGCGCTCGCACTCTGTCTGCGCGCGCATCCTGATACGAGGTACAAGGCGTAAGTCACAGTAAAATACCAGTGGGATCCCTTGCACAGGAAAAACTAACACTCCAGGCACTGATTTTAATAGCTACTGTAAAAAAAGATCTTTGATGTCATTTCATACGACAAAGGCCTGAATTTTTTTTTTCAGAGTGTAATAAGAATTCAATGTGACATCTAACTTTAGGCACTGACTTTAATAACTACTGTAAAGAAAGATCTTTGATGTCATATCGTACGACAATGGCCTGAAATATGATTTTTTCAAAGTGTAAAGAGAATTAAATGTGACATCGTTTTCCATTCTATAAGAGGTTATATAGACCTCTTTACTGACATTTCTTCTTTCCGGATGGGATCCCAGTTTAAGTCGTTTAACCCCAGCTAGCATCATGCTGAATGGGGTCTAGTCGATGTTATTACAACCACAAAATGAGTCACAAAATAACGTATCATACGAACTAAAAAAGAGAAATGTACTGCCACATCCACTTTTCAAAGAATATTAAAAAAAACACGTTACTGCAAACAAAGAAGTCAATATCTTACCAATAGTCAAAAAAGATTTTATATTGGGTATAAGAAAACTAGCTGCATTTTGTAAAGACCAATATTTTTGTAAATATCTTAAGCTTTTGATGTGGTAATTTCTTCTAATATATTGTATCAAAAGATAAAATCAAATAAAAATATATGATGTGGTTATTTCTGTTACCACAAAACTTATTTTTACGATATTATTAATCTTTATGACGACACTTTGTCTCTCTACTACTGATTGGATTGCATTTATTTTGTTCCTATTTTTAAATTGAACTCTTCTTTTGAGATTGAAGCTAACAATAAGACTGAAAATTATTACTTACAAAAGACACCGATTAACATTTTGTATTGTGTTCGTGTACTAACAAGAGGAGAAAGAATATTCCAAATGTGTGAAACTATTTCATGTTTTTTTGTACTAAATGTTTGACTTATAAATAAATATATTTTATCTAAGAAATATGTTTAAAACTAACGTAGTTCGTAAGCTGTAACCAAATGTGTGTGTTAGTGTAGGTTTTTTATTTTTATTTTATTGTTATTTGTATTTTGTCACTCTATTTTTTAACGACGACGGCTTTCGACCAATATTGCAGGGTAAACCTTTTCACGCAATTTTAAAGACATGGGACGCAATCTCGAGCTTATCATATTTAGTACCGTAAAAAGGTAATTATGTTGCCCACTTTTGCAATAATTTGTAGCCCAATTAAATACGAGCCATTTTGGTGCAACTTTTGTAACTGCAATCAATGCATTTTGTTTTTTGTTAAAAAATAGAGTAAAGAGAATAGATGTTTATTCCTGTACTGTACTTATATTACTGTTACGCTATACATAAACACTGCCATAATAAAGTTGAAGACTTGCTAGCTTTTAAGTAGAGACTGATTTTGTTCCATTTTCTATTTCAGTAATATTTTAGACTGTTAAGTTACAACTACAGTACAAATTATAGTTTTATATCGAGTTTGTTTTGCTGAATAACAAAATATTGGTTGTACTGGTTTTGTCGACTGAATTTCTTTAGGTTTAAGATTTTTTGGCAGCGACAAGCGTCGCTTTGCCGGCATTTCATAAAATGTAAAAACGATGGATTATTTTTCAAGTGGTGATTCAGCCGACTAAATGAAATTGAACAACTTTCTTATCGCCTAGGTCGCAATATGAAAAAAACGTCCTCATGTCGGATATACTCGTATTGATTCAACTGATTTTCATATATTTCGTCCCATGTTCCTTGTGGTTGGTTGTTCAGTCCGTTTTATGGGCTGATTTGCCTCTTAAAATATTTTCATATTTTTCTTTGCTTTACCTTGTTGCATAAAAAACTTTGCTCTCTATATCGTATTTTTCTTCTAATATGAATTCAAACATGCCGGGCGACGCTTGCCGAAGTCATAGATATTATATTACGTTGTGTTGTTTAGCGTTAGGTAGATGTTGTGTATGAATTAGCGCTGGCGCCACCACACCGCACCATTTCTCAAACGAGCTGCCTGTAAGAGACAATAGTTTAGTTTCAAACTTGCAGATGAACCAAAAAATCCTTTAGGAACAATGCCGTTAATGCCTCTAACCGACGATTGTTTAATTTCGCCCTTGCAGATGAGACAAAAAATACTCTAGGAATAGGAACATGTGTTGGGAAACAACAAAAAATGACGACTCCCGTCATCCCGTAAAAAAGTCAATAAGCTGGTTGTTATTGAAAGTTATTCAGCATGGTTCGATGCCTGCACTGTTTTCGATATACCGTGTACTTAGTCGTAAAAAAGTTTCACTTTACGACAACATTTTAGTGAAGTGGGACTCAGATCAACCTAACCACTTCCGTTTTTGACCAAACTACCAGGTTGTTCCGGGGTTTTCACTACGAAAAAACCTGGAACGACCAGTCAAAAGTAGATAAAAAATACCTGGTATATAGACCTGCTGCCTGCTGTACCTAAACCCTAATCTAGGAATCTCTGTACATATTATAATGCGTTCGTTTGGCGGCGCCGCGCTCGTGCCATGTAGAGTTCCAGTGTGGTCACTAACTCATTATTTGAACACTAATAAACGTATTGTGAAATATTTACATTCTTTTCTTTAATATTTACTCCTATCCTTTGTTATCTTAATGTATTTTAGGAAAAATTGCAAAATTGATGCAAGTTTTCCTAAAATACATTAAGATACAAGAGGTGAAAACTAACACGGGAAGTGTTTTAAAAATTTGGTATTCTATTTTAATGTATTCATTGATTTGTTGATTCACTCGATTTTCCATTAAGTATTTAATTTGCCAAAATACGTTGATTTATCAGGAAACTGAAGCTGCCTAATTTTTTACGGACCTACGGCTATAGCCTAATTCAAAACCTTATTTTTAGGTTTCGGGCAGTTGAGTGTAACAATAGAAGTTGGTTCATACAATGGAAGTTGATTCAGAGTCGGTGAAACTGATACGGGCTGTGTGTTTACTAGAAACAACATGAACGGCACGTGCTTGGCGATTTTGTGTGCAAGGTGCGTAAATTACTTCCTATCTACAGACGTAAATACACATTTCACTCATTGATGAATGCCTCGGCTCTTGCCGAATTAGACCAGTAGAGTAGAGTAAGTGACATCATCATAAAATATTGAATCCATTTCGTAGAAAGTAACTGGACATCGTGGATCATTTCTTCCCTCGTATCATGTAAGGCGATAGGTACTACAGTATTGTCTCGTACCCATAACTAAGTTATTATGTTGTAGCGTAGCGATCGCGTGTACCTACCTACCTACAGAGATCTGTTTAGGTACAAACAGACCAAAGATATTCTTCATAATCTGACGCATTTTCGTAAGAAAAGTTGTTCAGGATTTGTGGTTGACGGCCGATGTGGCGCCACCGGCGGATCCAGCCTTGGCTCAGGGGGGGGGGTCACATAGACAATTTTATAGGTACTATAGATAATTTTTGACCCGACTGCCTCAGAAGGAGGGTTATGTTTCTCGAGAGCCTGTATGTTTGTATGTGTCGCAGTATAATGCCAGAATTAGGTTTATGGGCAAAAACCGGCATATGGCAAAATCGTGGACTTCCTTCGGCCATCGTCCTAAGCTAGCTGATCCAGGTTTTTGGCCAAAACCCAATATTTTGGCCGAAATCCTAGATTTGGTTAGTATTAAGGGTTTTTTTTGCATTAAGGGGGAGCGAGGAGTGAAGAGGTATGTTATGCACATCTGTTAAGGGTAGAGTTGGACACCCTGCAGACCAGGGGATAACATCATACAGCCTGAACAGCAGGATCGCCTCGGTCGCTCTGGAGGATCGGAGGTAGCGTCGGACGCCCTGGAGGACAGGGGGTAGCGTCCCAGAAAATCCAACCACCGTCATCTTTCATCCTCTAGAGTATCCGACGCTACCCACGCCCTCTAGGGCAACCGACGCTACCTCCCACCCACCCTACAGCACGTGCAACGCTACCTCCTGCCTTTCAGGGTGATTGACGCTACCTCCAACCCTCCAGGGATTCCGTAGTCGGGAAAGGGTAGCGTTGGACCTACCTTGTGTTACAAAGTAGCGTCGGACGCCCTGGAGGACGTGGGTGGCGTCGGACACTCTGGTGCATAAAAAGTGGCGGGCGTTGGTTTTCCTGGGTATCCGACGCTACCCCTTGTCGTAAAGGGCATCCCTGGAGGGCTGGAGGTAGCGGCATACACCCTGAGAGGCAGGAGATAGCTTTGGACGTTCTGGAGGGTGGGAGGTAGCGTCGGACGCCTTGGCGGGCGTGGGTAGCGTCGGGCACTCTGAAGGATAAAAGATGGCGGGCGTTGGATTTACTGGGCGTCCGACGATACCCCCTGTCGTCCAGGGCGTCTGACGCTACCTCCCGTCCTCCCCAGCGTCCACTCCTGCTCATATGGTGTCTGTCTTCAGGCCAACCGAGGCAATCCTGCTGTTCAGGCTGTCTGACGCTACCCCATCCATCAGGGCGTCCGATGCCTCAGGGGAAGGTGCATAACGAACCTCTCCACTTCTCGTTCCCATTAGGATTTCGGCCAAAATCCTAGGTTTTTGGCCAAAAACCTGGATCAGCTTAGGACGATGACTGAATGAAGTCGTCGATTTTGCCATATGCCGGCTTTTGCTTATGTAATTGAATGGAATCTTGTGTTTGACATTGACAAAAAGACATTGTCAATATGTAAACAATAATATGACCACTTAGTCAAGGTCCTGGGCCCGGCTCAGGGCCCGCCCCCCTGGATCCGCCACTGTTGGCGCAGTGCTAGTGCGACTGCCTGCGACGCATAAGGTTCTGGGTTCGATATCATTTCGTGAATTTGGTAATGTAATGACATTGCAGGTCGAATCTGATTGTCATAAAAGGAGAATGGTTTCGTGCTTTGGAGGGCACATTAAGCCGACGGCCCCGGTTGCTTATTGACTACACTACCCAACCAACTATGTCACAGGCCTCCTACTTACTCGTAGTAGGCGGTTGTTAAATTCTGACATCAGGGTTCATCGGATCGTAGGACGACTCGTTGTTCCACACGAAGTGTTAGAGAGAGAGATTTCTATCTGGGGGCACGGCAGTGCCCCCACCAAGTCGAGCTGAAAGTGGCACGGCCGTACCATCCTTTTCTCGAACCAGTTCAGGCCATTTTTGACCCCCCCATAACTCCCTTGTCGATAAGTTTAGAACCCTCATTTTAAAATATCTTATCAAGCACTGCGTAGACACGATACGTTTCAAATTTCATTTAATTTGGACCAGTAGTTTAGAAGTTATAGTTAGTCAAAGTTTCTTAATTTTCTGCCTGACTGACTGACCGATCATCAAAATTCTAAGGTACTTCTAGCAGACCGAGGAGCTTGAAATTTAGAATACACCTTGTATTTAGTGTATGAATAAAGGGAAAACTATAACATTCTGCAAATTCGGTTGCAACCGCATAACTAACTTTGTATTTCCATACAAATGTATAGGATTACAAAGTTAACTTTGCGGATGAGCTTTGAGGAAATCTGTAGCTGAGGCTCAAGAAGTAGTTCCAGATAAGAGAAAGAGGAAGACTATCTACAAAAAGAAGTGAGATCCACAAAAACATTTACTTGTAAAGAACCAAGTCTCGCCTCTCAGTTCATCTACTGTAAAGTTGTGAGATCCATGTGATGCCAAGTCGGTTATTGATTTATTCAAGGACTACTTCAGGGAACTTTCATCTTTAGCTATTGGGTAATTAGGTAACAGACATCATCTTACATTAACTATATCTATATTTAAAAACTTTTATATTTACAATAACTAGAATGACTTGGCAATCGCACACTATTTGCTTGTGAGATACGATGGTCTAGTGCGATGGCCGGGTCAATCTAGTTATTGTAAATATAAAAGTTTTTAAATATCGATATAGTTACTGTAAGATGATGTCTGTTACCTAATTACGCAATAGCTTAAGATGAAAGTTCCCTGAAGTAGTCCTTGAATAAATCAATAACCGACTTGGCATCACATGGATCTCACAACTTTTTACAGTAGATGAACTGAGAGGCGAGACTTGGTTCTTTTTACAAGTAAATGTTTTTGGTGGGATTTGTATCTTTCCAGGTACAACCTGTATCCATTTCATCATAATACCTCTCTCGATCATAATGGCAGGCGTTACGATAGCGTTCAAACTTAACTGTCTCGAAATAAAGGAAACGCGTAAGATGTCCATCTGCATGCATCCAAAATGCATCAGATTCACATTTGCATCGAGTGACGCAATTCGTGGTGCCGCGTAACATGATGGATGCCCGTTTTAGGTAAATGATGTCGTCATTGCAGAAGTAGCGGGCGATGATGCTGAATCAGTTGGTACTTATGCAATGATTTTTGTAGAGTCGGTGACTCTAACTTTGAAGATAATCGATGTTTATTTCCTGCAGCCGTAATAAAAACGTAGCTACATATGTAACATAGGTTTTCTCTAATCTCCTGAAAAAGGAATTGTACCTATGCAGGTTTATTTTTTGTTATAAGTATCTTTTCTAAGATGCGACAGCAATGGAAGGTAAAAAAGTTTGCGAATTCAATCGCTCAGAAAAACTAAACCACTGTCTTCCGCTATTCATTTGATAAAGTCCTAAACGCCCGAGTTCTTTTCGTGAGTAGCCAAACCAGCGGCCGGCGGCGGTCAGTAATTGTCCCTCATTGGGCCCAAGACCGCATAATTGGCACAATGACTGGCTTCGACGTATTTTCGGCTCGTATGTTAGTAGGTACCTACTACTCTTCGTCAATTATGATTAAAGACGTCCAGCTCGTTGGAGCAATCAATACAATGGAGCCGGCTGGGACGATCGAACTCGCAATCGACTATTAAGGAGGTTAAATCCATCAAGGAGGTCTCGGCACTACTCATACGAGGCTAAGGGACCTCTCTAACCTGCCTCCTACAAACAACGCTCATCTCAGCTGCACGTAGGTATCTAGGTCATCAATGTTATCATAAGAAGACTCTTTCATAACATAGGTAAGATGCTTGAGCGTCAATCGGTTACTGTTTTGTGGGCACAATGTTCGCTGTGACTGTGGCTTTGCATTCTATTTACAAAGGTGCAAATTCCGCAAAGCACGGAATGCCTTCGTGATTAAAAAAGAATATACTTAGATCAAAATATGAAAAGAAAAATTATTAGTTCTCCCATAGAAAACGATCTTTTGAAATGGGATATAGAAAGAAAGAACATTAGTCGTGTTTTAATTAACGTTTTTATTAAATTACCTACGCGGTGAAATGTGATTGATGAATAAATACCTACCTTAAATGCAATGAGCGGTAGCGGTAGTAATTCATTATCATTAAAAACAGTCACTTAGTTCTGTGATTTAAATAAATCAATTTTGAGCCGGTTTCTTAACTGTCCGCCCACAATTCTACCCGCGTTGTGAAGATGGATTCTGTGGGCAGCAGGCAGGCAGACTGTGTGTAAACTAGATAGCGAATTTGTGGAGAAAAATATAGTTGGATATATCATATATCTTTAGAAAACCTTTCTAGAATAGAACTATTTGTCATCTTCAAGTTCAGAAAATATCGAAAAAATAATCGCAAGCAATACCTACGTGTGAAGGCATAGTTTACTCGTAGATAGCTACCTAATTAATGTAGAGCAGCGAAGTTATTCAACATTCAACAGATAATAGACTGAAATTAATGGCTCTACTGATAAAGTTTAGAAGCTAGGCTGATACTTTAATGAGTTACTAAGATATAGTTTCATTCATAAATCTAATTTAAACTTCGCTGAAGTAAGAGGATAAGTACATCTACTCGATACCATAGTAACCTTATAGTGGTAGAGTTCAAATGGATCTCAAAAGAAATTTTTGACGAGTCGAATCGAAGTAATGTGATGTGCTGCAAATGGCATGGAATGTGATCGTATGATGTGACATGATGAGGCATTGTTGGCAGTCGGTGCCCGGCGGTGAGTGCCCACCGGGCGCGGTTGGGAGACACGCCGGACAATGCACGCCTCAATCAATTGCTTTTTGTGCCCGTCTGCCGCGAGATAGCTTCTAATATACGTGGGTAAAAACTTGCCCATTCAAACTTGTTCGGCAAAACTTGTTCCTTTTTTACCTTCCAACAGCTTCTAAGTAACTTACAATACAAAGTTTCGTGTTTCGTACTGTCCGTAATACAATACAATATCGTATAATTAAAAGTTAGCTGGCTAAAGAAAAGTTTGTAATGTTCGGCCGCCCAAACTTGCTAGGGCGGGCGGGAGCTTAGGGAGCTTGCGCGGGTCCGGACTCCGGGGGTGTCGGGAGCGGCGGCCGCGCGCGGCGGTGGCGGCGGCTCCACAGCTCCGCACGCCCGGCAGTGCCTTATGAGACGCGACGGCGACCGCGCGCGTCCTCCGCCCCGCGCCTCGCTGTTTACATAGTGCAGCCCCATGCGGCCGCGAGGTGACCAGTGACAGATAGCTGACAGAATGGGGTGCGCCCGCGGCCTGTGCGCCGCGCAGAAGGTGTTCATCTTCATCAACATCGCGTTCGCGGTGAGTGCCAGCCAAGTGCCAGCCTCCACGGGCAATGACCAACCCTCTTCCAACAGCTGAGCAACGCAGATGGGATTAAGCTCCTAAATTGTCGTCTTGATACAGTCGTTCGCTGGGACGCCTTTTGTTGCTATATCGTGCTGGGTTTTAGTCACAAAAGAGCTTAATACTGTCTGTATCTCCTACTAAATTATTTAGGTAACATGGATTACGAAAATACGCACTAAGTAAATATTTGATTCACAATGAATCAGTAAATTATCGCAAAACGTGCCTACTTATAAACTAAACTAATAATAACACGCCTTTACAATTTTATCTAGTCTATTGAATAGCAGTACTCAAACACATGTTACAATATAACATTGTGATAACGAAAACAAAGTATTATTTATTACCTACTCATACCATACATTTATAACGGGAAATAATACGTAACTTGAGAGCACATATTTCGTATTATTACATCGGAAGCCGCAGCTGCGTGAACGCACGTTCGAAGCTCCGGGCATTCGAAAAAAAAACGAAACAAGCTTTTAATAGGGTCAGGAAGGGCCCGAGCGTCCTTACTAGGGTTTCTGACTTCTCGAGCTTTTTCATTTCCCGGGAATCGAGAATTCTCGAGCGTCACTTCTCGGGTCTTCTCGGGTCTTTCGAGAAATTTTAATTTAGTTGTACTTTCCATATAAATCACGAAAAAGTTCTCAAATTTACATTGTATTTTTTGATGAAATTTTTAAATAAAGAAATCTTTGTTACCAAGAACTTTAATTGTGCATAAACACGGAGATTATCAGCCGTCTAACAAAATATAAGATAAAGACAAAATCGAGGACGCTCTCAGGCCTCTGAGCTTCTCAAAGAGCTGGTGAAAATTATGTCCTAATGGGGTAGCAGTGTTGTGTAGCCGTGTGGTGCTGGCAGAGTAGAATAGCACCACCCCCTCTCTTCCCGTGGGGGTCGTAAGAGGCGACCGAGGGATAAACCCGACCCAAGCAGTCAGGGCCAAACGTATAGTGGCGGTTAATCCACCACAAAAGCATTCCCAAGGAGGGTTGACGTCAGGCAGGCGGCCGGTCGTAAATTAAGCCAAATCCTTTTGCAACACGATTTTGTGTTTAACAAAACGTGTTGAGCCGACCCCAAGTTATTGGGATAAGGGTAGGAAGATGATGATGAGATGATGATGGGGTAGCAGTGTTGTTGCTTTATTTTTAAGAATGAAGAAACAACGCTCAACGAAAAACTGTAGTGCTGTCCAGTCTAGATGTTGTCTCGAGGCGCATTGGACTTGGGATGAACTTTGACAAGACCAAGGTCATGCATGTTCAATCTACATGTAGTCCCTGAGCCAGTGTCCGTAGACCGTGTAGATCTATAAAACATAGCAGTTACGATAAGCATTATCTGGGAAGTTACGTCATATTCTTGAGACAAACTTGCCACAATGCCTCAAGACCAAGGGCTAACCAGTTATGACTTGTGGGGCCGAGTCGTGGAACCTGACAGTAAATCTGGCCCACCGGCTGGCTACATGTCACGCAGAGGGCTATAGAAAGCGCTATGTTGGTGATCTCGCTAATGATAAGGTCTCGAACGAGATTGTTCACCAAAAAAACAAAGTGACGGACATGATGACCCACTTCAGCAGAGGGCTCTGGTCACATCTGTCGTAAAACTGGTGAACGGTGGAGTAGGTAAGCGGGTCCTCAAGTGGAAACCACACCTCGGCAAGCGTAGCGTTGGACATCTTCCGACCAGATGGACTAATAACTTAAAGAGAGCGACTGGAAGGCGAAAACGGAAGATCGTGCCGTGTGGCGTACTCTGGGGGCCTTACCCGTCCCTCGTCCAGTAGTAGACTACTATGCCGCACTGCTATCAAAGGAAAACTCCGCTTGTTTACGAGTAGAGGTCTAACAGCAAATAGTCCAGTAAATAGTAGTGAGGTAATCAAAATTATCTCATTTAAAAATGTAGATGCCTTATAATGATTTCTCGACTTCTCGATTTTTCTCGACATTAATTTCCCGGGAACGAATCCTAGAAAGTTCCCGGGAATTCTCGCCTCGAGACTTCCCGGGCAGAAACCCTAGTCCTTACTAGCCCTTTGTGAACGCTCTACCTGCTCCAGCCATCCACAGCCAACCAGCCATGACGTCACTATACTGCACCCTAATCTAAACCATTAGGTGAATGCAATGCACGAATGCAACTAAATTGTCACGAAGTAATTTTTCAATCGGCACGTTTTTCCTCAGTAAACATTTAAAAACGTTTACTAAATGAAAATGTAGAGTCGCTTCATAAATATTCATTACTTTGGCGTGTCATTCTAAGTATTTGAACTTTGACCCGATTCTTATTAAAAGCTAAAAATAAACGTATAAAATTGCTGGTACGCCTACACTACAATATGCTGACGCTAGTACGAAATAGTTGCGAGCGAACTTTGCGAAATTCTCCAAAACAGCTTAGCATACCGTAACAATAGCGTTCAGTTCCGAAACACAACAAAAGGTTTAATGGTTTTATAGTGAGTCACGCCAAATTATCGCACGACTTGTGCCGTCTGGGGGCAGTCTCAGCACAAGCTGACGTCACGGCAAATATTGCCTCATATAATGCTAAACAGTGATAAATCAGTGCTCGAGATTACTGAAGATACCGTTCGAGATTTGAGATAAGCTATCCGACACACCTGTTGAGAGCCACCCACAACGATCTTAGTTAGGACAAAGAAAGTTTGCACAACAGCTTTTCTTAACAAGGCGTTATCTTGTCCTTTCTTCTTTTCCTTAGAACTATTCTTGGCTCCGCAAGATAATCCTTATTAATCGCCCGCAAATTAAAAGCTGTGATTTCCGCTCGAGTAAAGATCGCGGAACCATGGTGTTGACGAATTGATGATGATTACGTGTAATAGCTGTAATTTGCGGAAAGATTAGAACAATAAATCTTGTTAGAATATTCTATCCATGCGAATCATCTCTGGGTGTTTCCAATCATGAACGTTTTTTAGTCTGAAAAGTTCCTGAAATGTTTCATAAATTAATGGCCCTTCAACTTCAGTTGTTCAGGCAACTTTTAATTAATCCCGTCTAAAGTTATTGCCAGTTATTTTGCATAGTAATTTTCTGTTATTGAAGAAGATAGCTACGATTTATCGCGTTTAATACTTAGTAGTCAATTTATCGATGATATCAATGAACTATCTATCGCACTTTCAAAAGGTCATCGGTCGTCGGTCGTAGAGCAAGTATATGTGATACGGCACGACGACATCGTCGGCATATGATAGCATAGTGTCGTTTCTACCAAGAAAAAGTCTCTACTACCGAAAAATACCGAACATACTTAGCCAAATCAACTGGCAACAAATCTCATGACCCCAATATCGTGTACACGCCTACGTAACAGGCCCTGTGACCTCTAACTTGTCAATATCTTATATCACTTTACTGGAAGTTTCCGATAGGCCAACCAGCCAAATAATCTCCAAAGTGCAAACGTTGCAAGACATAGGATGAAATATATCGTTACCAAAACAAAACCACGTGCTTGTAGATAAACGTGACCTCAGGATGTCACGTATTCACACTGACAATACAATAACCAACAATAACATAACATAATATCCCTTGATCGTGAGCATCGTACGAGTCGTGGGCTTGTGGACCAACCGGTTCTGGCAGGATTCCGTTCCCTTGTTTGATGTTCTTGGAAGTTTCGTTTGTTCATTGTTCAAAATTATTCATTGCAGACGAAGGTAGTTGAGTGAGAATATTGGGGTATTCTATTTCATGAATGAAATGGCCAATAAATAATCAATTTGATAAAATGACTGCAGTAACGCTCGTGTAGGAGGAGTAAACAAATGAAGATTACAAAGTTATCTTATCAAAGCAGATGCACACTTTGCAAAGGTGTATCTACCTACTTATTATTATCTCGCGTACCTACCTGTGATGAGCTTCGTGAATTTTTATAACCTGTAGCGTCGGCTGAAAAACGGGGTTAATCCGCGCCCTTGGTCATATTGTTGGTGTTTGGTTAGCGAGCGAGGCGAGTGGAACTAGCGGGGCGAGCGCCAGACCACTCGCTGTGAAACGATTCGGCCGAGATGATTCCGTAAACACCTCGGGCATAATCATAACCTGCTCTAGTTTTAGCATGGCTCCATTACAGTTGGATGGAAGGTAAGATTCCAGATTTTATTATAATTGATTTAGATTTAGCATAACTAAACGTGATTTTATGCTAGGTACCGTAGGCCAAGATCCTCTTTGGGTCGCTGAGTCAGCGGAGTTAGTTAGTTATGCTACCGTAAGAAAATGAGGAAAATTAACGTGAAATGGATTTTAGAAATTAAAACAATGGTTATAAATTGCGATATTCGATCGAGATAAAAGATGAAAAAATGCCCTTAGCAAAACGATATTATGGTATTCATGAAAATACTTTGTAAATGAAAAACTCTTTCAGAGTTGCTGGTGTATGAAATGAGGCGTCGTATTGGATGCGACCTTTTAGAAAACTTTGTGAACACAATATGTAAATATTATCCAAATACATTACGAAGCGGTTGGTTGGCAGAGGACTGCAAACATTACGTGATATCACCGTGTCAATAGTTGTTCAGTAGCGGTAGCGCTGTAGGGTAACCCGTAAGAGGCACGCAATACAAAGATCGATGCTGAAATTCTGAAAACGTACCCATAATGTGTTTACTTAAGGGTCCACACAAATACGCTACATCGCAATAAACCATTTTTCGGCACTTTAAATTAATTCCTGAAATAGGAACCTACTTAAGTCTTGTGTCTTACTTTTATAACTTCATTCACTTAGCGAACGCCCTAGTTAAGCTTGGAGGGTTAAAAGCTTAGGCAACGCTGAATAATGAAGTTAAAGTCAACGTAGTGTAAGAGATAGCCTACTGGAGCAGCATGTGGCGGTATTCCCACTTTCCAGTCTCACATTTACCCTACTACACAGTCGCGAGTAAGTAGGTAAGTGGGGAATTTTTGGCAAGCCCGGCGTTGCGAACGAGTCGCACGGCCGTTGCAGCTCATCCCGCCGCTTCATACATTATTCACCGCCTCGGCTCATACCTGGCCGTCGCGGATTAGAATAGAAATCAACATACTACGAGCACATAAACGGCTATTACACTTACCCTGCCCTGACACCCGACTTGGCATGCATTGCTGGTTATCTTGGTAGCGGCAAGCAAGCCGTATTGTTGCGGCTAAGAATACTGCCACCCCTAGTCCACTCAGGGTGTTTCGGCGTCGTAGAGTTTTTGACCTCGGCTGAATATCTGTCGACTATGGTCAACCCTTGGTCAACCGCATGGTGGTGGTGATACCACCTAAATAGCATTCCTAAAGAGAGTTGACGTCAGGCAAGCGGCCGGCCAAAACATTGCTAAATCCTTTTGCACATGATATTGTGATAAGGAAAGGCAGATGATGATGCTGGTTATCTTGAGTTTATTGTAATGATGCGCATACAACAACCAGCAATGTATGTCTAACCAGGCCCTGCCAGAGGTGCAATAGTAGCCATTATACAGGCGCCGTTGACCGCACCACAGAATACATAATAGACCGCACCGGACCTCGCCACTATGTATTCAGTGGGTCTGCTTTGGTCGCCGGCTTCTAAATCAGCGCGGTGGTGTATCGATTACCGGAGAGAGCCGAGACAGGTGCAAACGAGGCCGGAATCATGTCGCTCGGCCTTTCTTCAAACATCATTCGAGTTTGAAGATTTACGGCATTATTGATTCAGCCGTTTTTGGCTTTTTACTGTTTATTTATTTTTAAAACTTAGCTAGGGTAGCATAGGGTCTAATCGATTGTAAATTTAGAATAGGAGCACTTCTGGGCAGGTTTTTGGGGGGTTTTCCTGTCCAGGGGGTCCGGCTAATTATAAGCATGTAACTTTTTTGTTTTATGTTATCTGAATTTAATTCTATTTACATGCCGTGTGGTTAGCCTGGCCAGCCCCGAGGCAGTGCCTTTATTTTTATTTTTTTATCCCGCCCGAGCCGCGTCTATACTAGGACCGCAAAATTGTTATTATAAGAAAAAGAAAATTGTGTCATTCAATTTTCTTTTTTTTACAATGACTTATCATTATTTTGTAATGACTATCAATAGGTAAGTGATATTTTTTGTATCCAACATTGAATAAATGATTTTGTATTTGTATTTGTATTAGTGGTTAAAGTGCGGTCCCGAACACTCGAACCTTGCTTTGTAAAACCTACGTTTTCAACGTGCAAATACGTTTTTAATTGGTTGAGAGTTCGGCAATGTGGACGAATTAATTAATTATCGGATTAATTAATGACTTGCTACTGCGCTATATGCAATGCAATTTATAACAAATAAAAAGGCTCTGATTTCACTTTTGCTGGCATTAAAAAGCATCCCATTTCGTTCCAATGTATTGCATCTAAGCATAGCGTTGCAAGCCATACACGTAGGTACAAATTTTTTTAAAACACTCTCTTTGATGCTCTGCATAAAGGCGTGATTTTATGTTAAACTCTACCGACATCCATTTCCGTGGATACAAAAGCTGCTATACAAAAGGTACCTACCAAAACCTCGCAATTCTTTACTTTCACTGAGCAAGCAGCCTATGTGATTATTTATGGATCTGTTTTCCATAGAAAATGCTTGTTTCGGTACTGTAAAGATAGCACAGAATATTTACGGTAGACGTAAGTTATGCGTCTCATTCTTACATTCTCTTCGGGTTTCTTATGCAAATCTATGATGGTCGTCGCCGGCGTGCTGTGTCGTTAACTTTGCTTTCGTTTCACCAAACCAATCGACCTGTATCTATGGTGTGGAAATTTGTCTCTGATGGTCAAAAGTTTTATGATTTCATCAGCTCTATTTTTTTTATGTAGTTATTAATTTTTCAGTACCTAATTACTAACAGATTTTTTTTTATGATCTCTGGTATTACCTATTAGCGAGAACGCGATGCAATGCAAGAACAAACAATTTTGCCTTGTCTAGTTCGTCGAAAAAGTATTGCAGTCTGAATTTTTGATTCACTGAAAGCTAAAAACTGAATACTATCGACCTGCTTTCCATTTCCGATGGCGCTGCCTCTTTGCACTCGAACTCCGAAGCCACGAGCACCCATCTCACCATTCCACTGAATAAACAAATGCCACAGCTTTCGGGAATATCTGTCGGGTATTTACTATACAATGTAGAGATGCTACACTAGCGTTGCAAAGTTGTACTTATTTTGAGACGAATCTAACGACATCTTCTTCTTCGAGTGGGACACCAAGTCGTCCAACGACCCGATGAACCCTGGCGTCAGAGTTTTTTAACGACATCTCATATGTCATTAACACGTTCCCGGACAGAACGGTCATAGCATTCGCTTTTGCACTTGGTCTAGTGACAGAACTGTTATAGCCTACCAAATTGACGGTCAGTTTTAAGCCAGAGCTGCCCAGACATGCGCTCGATTCATACAAAAATAAGAAGAGCATTTTTTAGTGTCACTGGGCAACTTTTTCCAATATTGTCAGTGTCAATTAGAGCAGTTTTTACATCTGTTTAAAGTTTCGTGTTACCTGTCTCCCCCCCCCCGCCAAAAAATGACAGAGCGGCTATACCATTCCCGGATGTATGAAATTTTCTTCAGTCGGCCGGCGTGTGTCATTTTTAGCAGACGTGTCCATGTGACCGTTTTCGCGCCAAATTTTAAGGATTTCTAATCGATGCCAGGAGCCTGTTTTTAGCTTTATAATGATGTAATAACATTAGATTTGAAGTGTAAACTGAAATACTCTATCCTCAATTCAATTTTTATAACCTAAACACTTCAAATAGGTACAGATCACAGTAAGAAAATAATAAATTTTGTGGTTTGTTTGTATGTGTGTTATCGATACCTCCCATAAATACAGATCAATTTCAATAATTTTTTGACTATCAGAAAGCTAAACTAACGCTGATTATTATGATTTACTTATTTACTCGGTAAAATATCTAATTTCTGTAACAGAAATTTGCTGAGCATCTCATTTGTACTAACTGAGTAATATTTTAAGGGTTTGAGTATGTGTTCTTGTTACTTATTTAAATTCTTATGGCATGCAGCTTGGATAAAAACTGGTAGATTATAGATACGTAGCTTTTTACCTCGGAAAATTTGTACGTACTTGTAAATCCACTCTACAGCTTTATAAGATAGCAAATTTCATAATTAGTCTGATAAAAAAATTACTTTATAATGAAACCAAGACGGATGTAGAAACATCAACGTTGATCCACGGTCCTCAAATCGATATTGTGCGATGCGTATCTTCCCAAGATTCTGCCAAATCAATGATTTATTGGAACCACCTAAAGCCTTGTCTAAAGGAATCTCCTGGTCAGCAGCAAGACTTGTCTGATCAAAACAAGATATAAGTTGAAACATGAATGCTTACCCATGATCCGCACATCAATATTCGGAGACGCATATCTTTCCAAAATCCTGGCGGTAGTAATCAGGTCAGCTGTCAGAACAGTTCTGTCACGATTTATAGCAACATCTGACTGTAGCAGATGACAGAACTGCATTAACATTCGCTGCTATAGCCGTTCTGCCGGACTTAACAGTGTCCACTCACTATTGCATACGACAGAGCTGCGGTAACAGTCGAAGGCTTTAGCAGTTAGTGTCACAATTTAATTACGCGTATTGCAACATATGTGACAGAACTGCTATAACTTGCCATACAAAAAAGTAGTGTCAAAGTGGTGTGACTTAGTGTCCGGGAACGTGTTAAGTACCCGCTCAGCCGTTTGAGCTGTAGTCCGAGAAAAAGATCTTGTCTACATACATACATAGCCATCCTTCTGAAGATGCAACAACTAACAATTTTCCCCAAAAAGAAAACTCCTCCATTCCTTTGAATTGCAGATGAATTTTTAAATGACTGATAGCTAAAAACTGAACCTATCGACCTGATTTTCATTTCCGATGGCGCTGCCTCTTTGCACTCGCACTCCGAAGCCACGAGCACCCATCTCACCATTCCACTGAATAAACAAATGCCATAGTTTTCGGGAATATCTGCCGGGTTTTTACTATACAATGTAGAGATGCTACACTAGCGTAGCCTAGCTAGAATATAGTTATCTGCCACGGTGGGAAAAAAGTTGAATTGCCTACCATATTGCTCACAAAGATGCTTGCTCTTGCTGCTGTAGTGTAGCCACACCGATATTAGTCATAAGTTAGTACCTAAGTCAATGTATTACATTATTATTCATTCAATATACGGCTAGCGCTCGATACAGTCGTTTGTCTTTACGAACCCTCTACTTCCCGCATTGCACTGCAATAAATAATTAACAATTTGCCTTACACAAAAAGAAAATCATTCCCAGTTCATCGAAAAAGTATCTGAAGTTGTGGTTCACTGAAAGCTAAAAACTGAATCCTATCGACCTGGTTTCCATTTCCGACAGCGCTGCCTCTTTGCGCTCGCACTCCGAAGCCACGAGCACCCATCTCACCATTCCACTGAATAAACAAATGCTAGCTTTCGGGAATATCTGTCGGGTATTTACTGTACAATGTAGAGATGCTATAGCGTAGCCTAGACTGTAGTTATTTGCATTACTCTTGCTGTGAGGTTTAAACAAGCAGATGTATTAAGAAACAAACTCCCGACTGCGCTATTTTCAGAGTTGTATTTTGCAATTAAAATCCGACATAATTATTGAATTTATGATATTTTAATATAGCTCGCGCTGCTGAGACGAATCTAACGACACCTTATATGTGAAGTTCCACTCGGCCAAAAAGAATTTCTTGTCTACATACATACATACCCTCATATACCTAACCTACCTACATACTCTCGAAAACATAACCCTTCTGAGGCAGTCAGGTAAAACATTCAATAGTCTACCATATTCCCCACAAAAAGCAAGCACAAGCTCCAAGAACAAACAAGATTCTGTTACACAGAAAGTAAATGATCCCCAGTTCATCGAAGAATCTGTATTTTGGATTCACTGAAAGCTAAAAACTGAATACTATCAACCTGATTTCCATTTCCGATGGCCCTGCCTCTTTGCACTCGCACTCCGAACGAAGCCACGAGTAGTGAACATCCATTTCACTGAATAAACAAATGCCACAGCTTTCGACAATATCTGTCAGATTTTCAAGTTTTAGTAATACAATGTAGAGATACTAAACTAGTAGCTTAGCCTAGAGTCTGTTATGTAGAACTTATTTTAGTGTTTTTACATGGGTTCTAAAATGAGTCAGTGTCGTCTCACGGTTTTGCCATTTTTGTGCTTTATATGAAAGTGAGACATGTTTCAAAAATGTGCGGAATTAAAGTAACTAGCATCATTATTAAAAAAAATAAAAACCTGACTGCTGCGGTAATTTTAAAGCGCTATTTTGAATTTATGATAATAAATACAGTCCTGGCAGTGTAAATAAATACAGCCACGGCAGTGTAACGAATCTAACTATTCCTCAGCCGTAGGGGCTGCAGCCCGTGATTTCGTTTTCCACATTAATACATACTCTTGAAAAACATAGCCCTCTTTCAGAGGCGGTCGGGTGAAAATGGTGGAATGCCAATACTGTAGTTGTAATGTAGTGTAATGCGGCAAGCCCGTAAGCCCGCAAGCCCTACCTGTTGCGATTATCGCCGCTAACACGCGACGATCGCGGTGCGGCATAACTCAGCGGTGAATTGGGTAGGCGGCCACCTAGAGTTGACACTCCTGACATGATAAATGACAATGTGTCATCATTATATCACTACAACCATCTATTGACCACAACTAACATAAAATACCCACAGGGTGCAAAAAATGTGGTTAGATGGGTTCTTCCTTTCCCCCATCGATCTTACAACCATCTTTCAGACATCATTGAAGTCGATGCTACCGATTGTTAATTTGGCTCCGCGAAAACTGCATACAAACGTCACTTATTATTTTATTTTGACCAGTCAAAAACGCTTAAACAAAAATAGTCACTACTCTTACCTATTCAAGACTAGGACATACCTAGAGACTTACAAATAATTTTCCTTGAAAGAATCGAGGTAGACGTAGAACTGTAGTGAAATGTCCGTTTTAAATGCAATACGTAGATAAATAATAAAAAAATTCGCTATGATACGAGTGTAATAATACAAGTACTCGCTATACAATTAATTACTTATTTATAAGCAGTTATCGTGGGCGATATGCAGCTGTGGATTGAAATAAAAACGCGGTAGTGATTGATACGTGAGTAATGTAATGTTGCAGATAAAATGCGACATATCGACGTGTAGGGAGCGTGAGACACCCACATACATCACCATCACCACCTGTCACATACATTACAAAGTAATTACATATGTATCATAGTTTTTTATCACTTAATGGTAAATGACGTTTAAATACAGTCCACACTTCGCACAAAGGATCCGACGCAACTCGATAAAGAAATATCTATCTCACAGTTGATTATTATTATGTGAATTCTTCGGAGATAGTACGTCCAATGTACGTCATAAAGATAAAATTTAGTAAAAAATATATTAGTATCAGTAGGTACCTAAATGATGTCTATTTAAGTAAATAGGCACCTACAGTTTGCGCAAAGGATCCGTAGCAACTCAATAAAGAAATATCTCAGAGTAGATTATTATGTGAACTCTCAAGAGATTGTAGAGTAGGTCAGAAAGAGAATATTTAGCTAGTATTACCCTTATCAGTGGCCGCGGGCAGAGGGCTCGGGGGGCACCGCGACGTGGACGGACAGCTGCTTATTAAACTAAGAAGATTTATGAAAGCCGCGACCACGATCACAATTTACAAGATAGCGCTGTTATGCTAAAATAAACGGACCACATTTTTCAGCCTTTGTTCCTTGACTTAGGTTGAACGTGGGCACAATTTTTAACAATCAACTACGTAGATTTATCTACTTACCATACTTTCGCACATAATGGCTACTTAACCGGGTCCTATCGCAATAGTTTTCATAATTCGTATACCCAAAACTATCGCGATAAGACCCGGTCAAGTAACCATTATGTGTGAAAGTAATCGCAAGTGTTAAAAATTTGTATTACCGTTCCTTTCTCTAAGTTTCTTTAGAGCATCTTGAAAATAAACGGTTTCCTGTAACTGATGTCGCGGTCGTGGATCTGATTGACGAAGACAATACAAATGCATTACCTGTAATGGATGCTGGTTTTTGCTGCAGCTCTACCCTTGCTCAGTCGATCGGTGTCAATGTCACTCCGCGCTAAGTAAACAAAACTAATTAACAATGGCATGTTACCTAACCGTAACTTACGTCTCTTGTTATGCTAATATATTGGTGTCAGAGTTTTGAGCCACCTAATTAATTAAGACTGGCTTCGGCGTGATAAAATTCAGAAATTGATCACGTGAAAACCCTGAGTCACCTTGCTGAAAAACAAGGATCCAATCTCATTGTCTCTTAATTATAATTAATTCTAATCGAAATCCCGCGACTGGGTACTAAATCATAAACGTAATTAATGTTGAGAATAGTCCCAGGTGGTTCCAGGTGTCGTATCCGAGCCTTAATACCTGCCTCGCGTCCGGGCGTGCTCCATTTTCTTACCGGAAGTTGATTTACGGCGTTTACTATGTAGACGAGTCTTCCGCTCGTTTGCCTGCTCAGTAATTTCGTAAAGCATACTTCAGCTAAATACCAGGACGGAATCACATCTCAAACATTGTCTCGAATTGAGGCAAGACGGAATTCCAAGAACATTGTCCTCACAGCGTTCTTGAAATGACTGAACCATGTACACATTTGTGGAGATGTTTGCTCAATTGTCCCAGAGGTCACATCGAACACAAATTACTTACAAATACCTACTTATTGGTCGGCATGTGGCGTACGTTTATTAGTTAGTCAATGTATGCGACCTCGATGTTTCTTTAGTTGTATTAACGTACAACAAGGTTTGTAAATACAAATCCACTAAGTGCAACACATGTGTAAATGCAGAGATGTGTTAAAAATAGACACAATCTAATAGAAACTTGACGTAAAAGCCGTCGCGTCCCGCGTCACTTCCTTAAGGCGCAAACTCCACCAAAAAGACGAAGGGCATAGGACGTAAGAATGACAGTTGACAGACAAGTAATCGTCAAACATTCTTCTTAATTTTTGACGCTAGCTGTCATAGATGCGACGCTTTGGCGACGCTTGTGTGTGCCTTTGTCAATACGTTTTCATACATTTTATATGGAAACCGTTTCCAAGCGTCGCCAAAGCGTCGCGATATCAAACGTCAAGCGTCGTAGGGCATGTCCTATGTCCTCTCTGTGGAGCTTGGGGCTAACAGGAAGCTGGTTAGAAAAGGCAGACTTCAGATGCAAGTTGACTGGAGTTGCCGCCTACCAAATCAAGAAAAGATGTCGTCAATGTATCATTTGCATTTGGTCTAGACATGACACAGGCAAAAGGGTTTTACGCTAATTATGCCAGAACTTGTAGATGTAGATTACAACCGCGTCTTTGCATACAAACCACAGATTCAGCGAACTGAGCACATCACAAGGAGTTCCGACAGACTGATCCGTCATTCATGATCACGAGGGAAACACGCCGCGCAAATATTCCGCTCGGCTGACGCGACCCATTGTAATTAGATTAAGTACGGTCAAAAGCTTCACCCACAGAACCTTCATACAACACGATAATTTGTTGAATACATACATGAACATTAGGATCGCCGACTTGACTTACGACATGTAAGTAGACCATTTAGCACTTGTGACCCTAGTTTATTCATGAATAATGTGAAGGTTTTTTCGTACAAAGTGACTGACTCTTGGGTCGGTTGAAGATGTCACCTTGATCCTTTTGTGCATTGTGTGGCCTCCTCAAGAGCGGCGCTTCCTTTTTCAGACTCGAAAGGAAATTGAGAGAGCACGTTCGAGCGTTCGAGCCATTCATTGACAACTAAATTGGGTCAGTTTTTGTTATCAACTTTAGGCAGAGCATACTTGAAGGAAGAAGTTCAAGTGCATAAACAAATGCAAAAAATACCTTTTTGTAAAAAATAATAATTTGCTAATGCATAATTTGTGTTATTTTCCGCTGGAGTGCATGACGTATGTATGTGGAAGCAAACAAATAAATGTGAATTGAAAAACATAAAATTTACCTGAAGAAGCTTTTGTTGTTGTTGATGATCAGGAAATCCTTGAAAGTTATACAGATACATTGTTAAGATTGGTGAGTATATTCTACAGGTACGTAAAAAGATAAAATATACCTTCAATCTCGTACTTATACTTACTAACAAAAACTTTGATTATCTATCGGTGCTCTGAGCGTGCGTAAATGATTCGACGACTTGAGTATTTACTACTTACTTATGATGGGCGGGCAGAGGTCAAGAAGTTTTTCTATTATATTATCATCTGGTCAAAGGTAGATATTTAGCCCTTTGTACTTTGATCCGGAAGTTATTGTTGCAGCTGTTAGAATTTGTGTTCACTGGAAATTTTAAAACCCATAATAATCTTGTCTTGAGAATCGGTGACATTCACATTCATTAGCATGTTGTTAATTTTGTTAAAAAACCATTATAGGTATTATACTTATTTTACATTTTATCTACTTGTTACGTTGTCATATGTTTGAACAAAGAATTAGCTCAATAAATTCCGATTGCCATATTTACTGACTTCTCGGTCGAAGCTCGATAAAAACTCACACTTTGTAATGGAATTACGGAATGACGCACCTCGATATTACCAAGATGTTAGTTTTTTGTGATCCATTCCTTTCAATAATAATTTACTAGAACATTGTTGTGCAAATAGGTAGTAAGTACATCTTCATAAAATCTTCTGTTTTATCTACTATAGTTTAGGTGGTGTTTTATGGCTGAACATGCCGAAGTGCAAGGAAGGACGTGACAGAACACATGTTTTTCGATATTGTGTATTTGTATTGTAGCGTAAGAAGAGTTTGACTATATGACTAACTGCATGATTGTAATTTGTACGCAGGCAACTGCAGGCGCAAAAGAAGTATTGAAGTTACGGATAATAAGGGCATTGGATTTGAGCTCATTGAGGTTTTGCGTACTCTTTCCCACAAACTTGATGTAATAATATCAATCACTTAAGTACATGTGTGTGTATGACGTCATTCGAACCACATTCGATAACAACAAAAACTTAATCATGCGCTCCTTACTTGTTATTAATTAGTAGAGTAGTTTTTGTGCGATATTTTTTATCAGCTTTCTTATGCTTCGTTTGTAACTGGGAAGCTGGGCATGTGGGATTTGGGACTGATGAATTAACTCACTAAATTTATTTGCAAAGAATGTTTTACGTTATGTTTTAATGCCTTTTTGTTCAACTGGCACAGCTTCTGGGTAAACAAACTTGCAAGCAAGCAAGCAAAGCCCACGCTCCAGTCTACCTTGGACTTTGTTTTAGCCTTGTCTGGTTACAAGATCTGGCCTAAAATGTAATTAATAAATTGCAAAACCATCATATACACCTATGGTTAATATTAAAAATATATTGCTCTATTATTATATTATCTTACACCGACTCATGATTGAAATGTAGAACACTGATGACATAACACATAACAATTAATAAATGAGTCGAACGATGTCTTTTCTTCTTACAATTCATTGTCAGCACACGATCAGCTTGAAATCACACATTTCTGTCTCATTTACTTACTACGGCAGGTAGCATTAGAATAGAATAGAATAGAATAAAACTTTATTCAGTGACCAAATTACAACAGGTAGGTACAGTCAATATACTTATAGTAAGTTAACAAATTACAGTCTGTACTAAGTAAAAGTAAAAACAGTGACAGTAACATACAGAACTTTTTGAGAATTATTATTTAGGACACTGAAAAGGTACTTCGTTCAGCATATGCTACAACAGTAATTTAATTACTGAGTAGCGCTGGTCTACCACGAAGCCTAAAAATGGGTAGGCACACTGACAACAACAGTAGCATAAAAGGTTATTTCTATGATATAATATTAAGTTAGCAATTAAAATATCATCACTAGATATCACAGATATTCAAATAAAATTGTAGGAACATTGCAGGTACAACTATGGCGATTAAATTACAATTAAATTAAATTAAATTAAATTACAACAAAGTACAACCACCTATGGCATTGATTTTTGTTCAGTAAGAATGTGTGTTTTTAATAAAAGTTTGAACCGATAAATTGATTTGGAGTTTCTTACTGGAGGGGGCAAATTGTTCCAGCATTTCGTGGCAGCGTAGCGAAAGCTACCACGAAAGGCGGCTGTACGATGCTGTATACCGGTCAGACAGACGGCATGTCTTATATTCCGATTAGACAAAGAAAGCTTAGAATATAGGTATTCAGGTTTTTGAGTAGATATGACTCCAAACAACAAAGCGGCAAAGTGAAGGTTACGTCTAGAATTCATGTTTAAGATATTGTTTGAATTTAAATATGGAGAAACGTGAGATCTACGTGGTATCTTGAAAGAGAAGCGTGTACATGCATTTTGAATACGTTGGATAAGTTTCTGAGTACGAGAAAGAATACAGTTTCCATAAACAGTATCACCATAATTGAGTTTAGATAGTATTAATGTGTCACACAACCTCAAGCGCATCTCAACAGTTAAATATTCTCGGATCTTATAAAGAATTTTTAGTCTGTAGAAGCAGTTACGAACCGTAGCAAGGACATGACTTTCAAAATGTAGGTTACCATCCATGAGGAGGCCTAAATTACGAGCCTCTTTAACACGCACTAAAGGCTGGCCAAGAATCGAGATAACAGGATTACTATTAATGATTTTATTAATTTGAGTTTTGATCCTAAAACTAGGTATTTCGATTTATCCGGATTTAAGAATATGCAATTTACCTCAGACCAGTCAACTATACGCCTTAAGTCTTCGTTCATTTTATTTATTGCAGTACTTGTATCCTTTGGTTTGAACGATATGTAAAGCTGTACATCATCTGCATAAAAATGATACTTGCAGTTTTTTTATATTTTTTTCAATATCAGCCGAGTATAGAAGAAACAGTACTGGACCAAGGATCGACCCTTGAGGGACACCTCTATTTACTGGAGCTACATTGGAAAAAAGTCTAGAACCATCAGAGTTGCGAACCTCCACAAATTGGGATCTTCCTTCCAAGTAACTTGAAAACCATTTTATAGCCCTGTGATCAAATCCATAAAAAGCAAGTTTGGATAACAGCAATGTTACATTCAAGGAATCAAATGCACGAGTGAAATCTAACAAAGTGAGAATAGTCCCTTCACCTGCATCCTGTGCTGCCAAAATATCGTCAACTACATCCAAAAGACAAGTTGCAGTACTGCGTCCCTTTCTGAAACCAGATTGCTTAATTGGAAGAATATCGTTGGTTTCTAAGTAATTTGTAAGTTGCATACATATGACCTTTTCTAAAATTTTTGACATGAATGGCAATATGCTGATTGGCCTTAGATCTTTAAAACTATTTGGGTCATTATTTTTTGGCAGTGGTTTTACTATAGCGGTTTTCCAAGCCTCTGGAAAGGTACTAGTTTCAATTGACTTGTTGACAATCTGTGTAATCACTTCAAGCGTATACGGTAGTGTAAGTAAAACCATGTCTAGTGAAATGCCATCAACACCTTGCGCATTACTTTTAAATGATTTGACTATTTTTGCTACAGTTGATACATCAACTGGTTTCAGAGAGAAGACTGAGGATCCATGTCTATTAAATTCGTAATAAGATAAAGCAGAAATACTTATGTCATTTTACCAGGTAATGTAAGAAAGTGATCGTTTATACCATCAGGATTAAGCAAGTGATTTGGGATATCAGGTTCATTACTCTTGAATCCAGCTACGTTTCTTTTTAAATTTTGATACAGAGCACGAGGATTATTAATATTTAAATTGATGTGATGCTTAAAATACGCACATTTTCATTATACAGAGCTACGTTTACAATCCCTTAAGTTCCTTATAATATTGTTTATGAGTTTCAAGTTTAGTACTTCGACTACGAACATGAGCATCATCACGTATTTGCATTATTTTTTTAATATTGTGGGTAATCCACGGATAAGAAAAGTCTTTGAGATATGTTACTTTTATAGGAGCGTGTAAATCATACAAACTAACAATACTAGTATTAAATAAATTAACTATTTCATTAACATTACCACAACAGAGTCTTGTCCAGTCAATTTTATTTATATCTTTGAGAAAGCTAGTCATGTCTATATCTTTAATAGGCCTATACTGGGTTATTTTTTAGTCAGTGCGCAAACTTTGCAGGATGTTTCTACTCGTGATTCTGAACAACTTTTATTATGGGACCACCAGCGAATTCGCAAAAAAAAATTTGGATGTTCTATAGAAAAATTCATACCTACTCGACAAAAATGTATGGAACAACCAAAAATTTTTTTTAGATTTCGCAGGTGGCCCCATAGTAAAAGTTGTTCAGAATCACGAGTAGAAACATCCTGCAAAGTTTGCGCACTGACTAAAAAATAACCCTGTATATCGAAAATCTAGGACGTGGTTTCTCCTTCTTAATGTTAAGCCTGCATGACAAAAATGCATGTTTACTTAGGTCTCGTATGTAATCGACTTTAACTTCATGAACTGGCAAATTAGAAATTATAACATCAAGTAGGGTTTCGTTATTTTCCGTAAAATGAGTAGGTTGATTGACGTATTGAGTTGAACTCATATAATGTAAGAAATCATTAAGTTTTTTAGCTTTTGCATCAGTCTCTAATAGATTAATGTTAAAATCTCCAAGAAGAATAAAATAATCAAAAGTTGAAAAAGTTGTTAGCGAGTCTGTCAGAGCGTCGATAAAAGTATCAACGTTATGCCAGGGGGGGCGGTAAGCAGTACCAACAAGAATTTTGTGTCCGCTGACGTTTATGCTGAGCCACATCTGCTCGACAGTGGGAGAAATGGGATGAGCCAGGATGCGCGTATTGCAGCTACGCCTTATATAGAAACCCACGCCACCACCACCGTCACGTTTACATGCAGCGGGACGAGGAATATGCCGAAGACGGTAGCCATCAGGTCTAGGTGCTCGGCCCCCCTCCCCCTCTGATAACCAGGTTTCATTCACAGCAAGAATATCTACATCATGACGCAGCATAGCAACATAAAACTCATCATGATTATTTCTAAGGGACCCTGGGTTAATGAGCCCGAAGCTTAACTTTCTAGATGCAATGAATTGTATCACATAGGCATAGACAATTTGAGAGAACTTGCAATTTACTAAGAAAAATCTGAGGCATGTTATATGACGTTTATCCATTGTGATGCACTTGAGAGTTATGAGGCACTTGAGAGTTGTGTGTCTTCTATGATGAATAGGTAAACTCAGAGTGTTAGAGACAAAACTTAGAAAAAGGAGTCTGAAGTGTAATATCAATAAGTATAAGTTAGAGACATATTGCTTGTGTGGGATAATAATAGGCTGTACTACTAAAACATTACATAGATAATAATAATATGTCTGGAGTCTATAATGTAATAATAATAAGTAAGTGGCACTGACATATTTTATGAGAAAAGAAATTACATGTTTTGCAAAAAAGATAAAGTACAAGAGTTTCTCTGTTACTAGCAGCAGTAGTAGAAAAATACCTATTGTATAATCAAAAGTGATATGGTCATATTTTACATATAGAAAAATTACTGTTTGTCCAAGAGTAAGAAAGTAGAAACATTTGTCTGTTACAAACAAAGGTGACATAAAATACCCTAAAATTAGAATGATGTTTATATTGACCAAATTTCCATGTATAGAAATTGTGGTTTGATAAAGAAAATATAAGTACTGTTTGTCTTTTGATAAAAATGGATGCAATACAAGAAAGCTTATCATGAAAATGAAAAAAGTAATGAAATATTTTTCATGTAGAGAAACTACAATTTGAACCAAAGAAATAAAGTACAAAACCTTGTCTGGTATTATCAGCAGTGACACAATAAAATCTATTTTATAAACAAAAAACATACTTACATATTTTCCTAGTAGAGAAAATATGGCATGTTTTAGGTGTCTAAGAGTAAGAAAAAACAAATAAATGTCATCTTCTGACAGCAAAAATGCAAAAAAATTAAACATAATAATTATTATAACACTAACAATAATGACATGTTTATTATGTAAAGAGATCTCAGGTTGTTCAGAATGAAGAAGGTGCAGAAGTTTGCCTGACGATACCAGGAGCAATGCAAACATCCCAAACATGTAAACAGCATTGACACATTTATCATCTAAGTAAGCTACAGCTTGGCCAAAAGACAGATGATACAGATGCTTAGCTGCCCCAAATAACAATAGCAATGCAAAAAATACTTTAGTAAAAATGAAAATTAATATGGCACACGACAAACAGAAATTTGCCTGTGGAGAATAGTTGTCATGTATGGAAACTACAGTTTGCCCAAATGAAACATGATACAAACACTTAGTTATCTTAAATAATAATAGCAATAAAAAAAACACTTTTATAAAAATGTAAACTAGTATGGCACAAGTATTAGCCCTCAGAGAACATTTCTGATCTGTGGAAACTACAGTTTGCCCAAATGAAAGTAGATACAAACGTTGGGTTGTCTTCAATAATAATAGCAATGCAAAAAATACTTTTATAAATGTAAAATCCAAAATGGCACAATTATTTGCCTGTAAACAACTTTTCATTTGATCAAAAGAAGGAAAGGGTAGAGGTTCAGCCGTTGCTAACAGTAGCAATACCAAAAACCCGGGTCAGGTCGTCTTCATTGCGGATTCTCATGGCTGGCTTCCCATGATCTTGGCGGGCAAATATTACACCCTCCTTGGTCCAAGCAAAGCGCCAGTGGAGACGTTGCTTTTCTTCGCGCACCTTACGGAACAGTTGCCAGTTAAAACCAGTGAGTCTCTCATTTACGTAGAATGGACGAGATGCAGCAGGCAAGTTGAAGCCAGAGGTGTCAGCACCGCGACGCACCCGCGCTGCCCGCAGTAGGTTGTCGCGCTGCTCACGCCGTAGGAGTCGAACAGCGAGCGGCCTGCCTGCAGACGGGATCACTCCACCGTCACCGCCACCGCCGCCGCCTCTACCACTCGACGCCCCGTCTCGTGGAGCTCCAACGCGCATAGCACTCACCACATCACGTTCCTTAACCTGAACGCCCAACTTGTTTCCAACAAGGGTGACAATATGGATGGGATTCTCACCATTAGTTTCTGGTATTCCAGTAATCTCCACATCATTAGCCAGCAGCTCTTGATCACGGGCATTGATTTCAATCTTTAGTCGCTGCACCGTCAAGGCCAAGGAAGTATCTTTTTCCTGTGATCCGACAAGTTTCTCAAGGGAGTCCACTCGTTCTTCAATTGTAAGGAACCGAGATTTAAAACTGTCCACAGTCTCAGACAGTTGCTTAATTTGGGCCGCAAAGTACTCCATCCAACGATCCATTTGCTCCTTTATAAGCATCTCCATTCGGGCTTCCAAGCATTGAATTATTTCCTCTTTCATAGCTACAATTTCCTGTTTCATACCTGAGGGGCACTCCGAATTCTTACCTGCCACATTTGTTTCCTGCTGAGTGGGGTCATGGACCTTCACAATGGGCAAAGTGGGACTGTCAGACTTCTTGGCTGTCATATCTTTATGAGTTTTGGGAGGCACTGTTAGTATGGGTGACCCCTTATTCTCTGACTCAGTGTTACGCCTTCTCTGGCAGGTAGGACAGCTCCAATTAGCCTTACGTTCTTTATCTAAAAGTAAATACCTTTTTCTGCGATAACACAGTCAATGTGGAAGAGATTTTTGCAGCCCGTGCAGTGCATCCTATCCTTTGGCTGGACATCCTTTTTGCATTTTGCACAGGCGGCGATTGATTTGTTTGGCGTCATGATATGTAGAAACAAGGAAGTGTCTAGTATGCCTCGGTAGACGAATTACAGGACGCTCACAGCACAGGTAATGGCCGCCGACAAGCCGCCAAAAATTCACTTTGATTCTTCCAAATATCTCCGCTTAGAGTAGAGAATCAGTACTGCATTTATCACCACAGCTAAATAAAAACTACTCGTATAAGATGACACAGTTTATATGTGTAAACAACTCTTCAAATTATTAATTTTGATTTTACAAATACGGCGAGATAAAAATATGTGTACTGTCGGCCAGTGTTGCCAGCCCAAAAAAAGTCGCAAATTAATGTCGCCGTTGCTTTTTCTCGTCCTTGAGTTGTTGTAAATGAAGGGTCAACTCATCAAATTTTGTGATCAGCCCTGAAATATTTTGATGAAGTATTTCGATGAATTTATAGAAGAAAAAACTGGTTAACTGTAGGCTCTTCTTCAGTCTTCTTTTCACTTGAGAGGTCTGGGAGCTCAGCATCATTGGTGTTCTTCTCTGTAGTATTAATATCTTGATGTTTATCATCATTGTATCGGCTAATATCTCGAATGATGATCCTCAAATTTGCAAAAAGTTTTTTATAGCCAGCGTTCGTGAGCTTTCCTGAATATTCAGAAAACATATCAAATGACAGATCTGCATTAGAATCAAAGAAGTAAGCATAGTTGTTCTTTAACGTGTCTATGTACAGAAGCTTGTTAAATATCTCTACATTGTGGTTAAAAATCATTGCTCCGCACACATACGTTGGCACTGCTAAAACAATATTTGTCTTTGCATATATCTCCAAGGTTTCTCTGATGTACTGTATCAAATTTTCAAAATCTTTTAAGGATTTTAGATTGGACCCAAATTTAAAATCCGTCTCCCCTATCAGTATAACACAATAGTCATTTTTTGTGTAGTTGCACAGCTCTTTAGGCAGATTTTCTAGTAGTATTTTAATGCCCGCGCATATTGATTATGTGGAAAGTGATGGGATATTGTTTGTAAGATTCTATTTCTGTTGTTATTACTTAATACGCAGATTTTTGATGTTTTATCAGTATGGTAATCTGATGATTGTGGTTCTGTGTGATTCGAAGATAAAACAGAATCAGTAGTGTTTACCGTCTTTTGTTTTTGTGCCTGTTGCTCACAGTAAATTATAGGAGATTGATAAATTTTTTTCTCACTTGAGCCACTTAAATTTGATTCATCCAGCTGTTCTATTTTGGTAGGCACTGTTTTATTATGTTTTTTTTCTGTTTTTCTTTGTTTTCGTCATACGTATATTGTCCGTGGTTGTACAGAGTTTTGACAACATTTGATGTCTCTTTTCATATCCAATTATCTGGTCCTTTAATTTATAGTTCTCTGATAATAAGTGCCGCGATAGGAGCGAGCAATCTCTCCACAACAGCGTCCGTAGTCCCGCGGCGACGTAATTCAATAAACTTAGCGAGATGGTTGCTAACACAATCAGGCGGGCAGAATGACGCCCAACGGACCACCGCTGGGTGGAAGCAAAAAATCTTTATCTACACTCAGTTCGTAATATTCGTTTTACAGAATCGAAAGTACGAACGTAATGAACAGCATTACGAATATACAGCCTTTAAAAAAAACTTTCATACTACTGGCAGCTACATAAAGTAACTCGATTTCTAGTATTTGAAAAAAAATTAAACGAATTGACCCGCGTACCAAATTGTAATCTGTTCCAATTTGACACTGGCCATCAGTAAGTCGAATGAAAAAAAAAACAAGTGTCACCCGCGGCGGGACGACACTTGAAATTATGAGGACTTTTATTATTAAAAATCTTTGCTTCAAATCATTTTTCAAATTAAAATTCACCGATAAATGCTATTTAATTTTAAAAGTTGTTCAGTTTTTATGAGCCTCCATTTTAACGTTTAGTTAAAAAGTTACTTATGTATAAAAGTCGTTCAGTTGGTGGTTCAGTAGATAGGCTTGCAATCGCCATAGTGCAGTGCGGAGGTTTCAATTATTTTTCATAGTTTTTCTTGTAGAGTGTAGATAAAATAGTGTATGCAACTGCAAATAATTAGGCTTTAGAATGCTCGTGTCAAACTATTATCACATCGTGATAAACAGACACTCTCATCCTAAAGCCTCTCATTATTATTTAAAAAATTAGGCAGTTGCATAAACTACTATTATTGCACAAAAACAAATAAGAAAAATAACTCTCACACGTACAGCTTTTCATACGACCGCGCGTCATCTAGCATACCCGCAGGCTGCCCGCCTGGCTTTAGATACCTGTTGTGCGGTCAATGACATTCTGATTAGGACTAAAACTACTTATTTTTAATACACATATTAACTGGACTTTTACTTACATTTGTCTGATTTTTCGGTGATGTTGCAATCACCATTTTGCACGGGTCAATGTGTGTGTAACAATATCAGTGATAATCGCGGAACTTTAAGATCTAGGTATTCTATCAGGAGCTCCTAATTATATCGAAGCTTAATTGGCTTTTCAAAGTACAAGGGTACTTGAATTAAGCACGGTTAATGTCTCCTTCGGTTATTAATGATGATCTAAAAACTGCTGAATCAGTGATTTTAATTTCATGTTTTGTGCTTTTCTGGGTGCTGGTGCTGATATTCATTAAAACTGCTGCGCAGAGTCATTACGATTAATTCCAAGAAATAGGTCCTATCCATTTAACTATCGACCCATGCTGAGCAAGACTGAGATTCTAAGAACATTAAGCTAAACGGTGCCAAGTGCGCTAATTATTGACCTCTGTGGCATAAAAGGCGCAGTTTTGTTAAATTCGCAAGTTCAGAGAGCGACGACGACGGCTCAAAGATTCAAGATTCAAAACTAAGTTCAAAACTTTTATTTCCAAGTAGATTCGCAAAAAAAGCTTTTAGAATGCCAATTCATAGATCAAGTCATTTGTAAAAGTATGTATATAATTTAAATTATGATAACGACGACATTATTATTAACTAGCTGGTGCCCGCGAACTTCGTCTCGCCAAGGGATGCTCGTGTGCCAACAGGCCATCCAGAGCTGATAAAATCTGCCACCATTCCAGACATCTATATACATCGCTAAGTTTTTAAGTGATAGATGCATGCACGATCTACGGTATATGAAACGGACGTTACGTATGAGCCTACCATCAGTTCACACTACAGGTAGAATGACTACAGGGGTATGGGGTCTGCTCCTCATTTTTCTGCGCTATGAACCATGGTCTACTGTCTGGGGTTGTCGAGTAGGAATACGCAACCGGATTTAAGGGCGCTACACACCGGGCCCGTCGTATGCGTGACGTGCTCGTAGTCACGGCGTCGTTACGCGCGTGGAGATGACGTTGTGTCGTGTGGGGTTGCACACCGAGTACGCATGCGTACGCGTAACCACGGCGTAATCACGCGCGTGGCGCGTTGTGTAGCCTCTCATGCAGTCCCATGCGATACAATGCAGCGTCATCTCTGCGCGCGTGATGACGTGCGCGTCGCAATTACTACAATTTTCATTTTAAAATACCGAACTTAAATAAACAGAACGTAAATAACTTTCTACACTAACCAAAAAAGTAATGCTTGGTTATTTTTTTAAAATAAGGAAAATTAACTAACTTAATTACCTACCTAACTAAATTAATTAACACTTTGCGAAATACGAATCACAAAAGAAAAAATTACTGAGAATTTAAACTAAATGTGTACTCCTTATTTCTAACACTTTGCAAAATACGACTCACAAAAGAAAAAAACTAAAAATTTCAAACTAAATTTGTACTTCGTATTTCTAACACTTTGCGAAATATAAATCACAAAACAAAAAAAATACTGAACATTAAAACTAAATTCGTGCTTCGTATTTGCACATGATCGAAATTTGAACCCAGTGGAGATCTCAAACGGTCCACATTGTACCAATAGTATTATCCTCTACTGGTATGATTCCTCCGTGACTACTGAGTCTTACAATAACCACTCCTCACTTGGCTAGGCCCGTGAGACAGGGAAGAATTCCTCTGAAAAAGAGAGATAATCTTAAATAAAAAATAATAATAAGAAATTATTGTGTCGTGTGATGCCTGTATAGAATAGCATCACCCCCATTCTACCTGTTGGTGTCGTAAAAAGCAACTAAAGAACGGGCAGCAGCAAATTCGTGCTTCGTATTTGCACAACATCGAAATTAGAACCCAGTGGTCCACATTGTACCAATAGTATTATCCTCTACTGGTATGATTCCTAAAACTCTACATAACAGCCAAAAAACCTTAAAAATAATAAATTATTGTTTCGTGTGATGCCTGTATAGAATAGCATCACCCCCATTTTTCATGTCGGTGTCGTAAAAAGCAACTAAAGAACGGGCAGCAACGTTCCTTGTAATGCAACATCTTGAACTGCGCTGCAAGCGAAGTGTCGTGAGTACGGCAATACCCTCCGATAGGGGATGGCCCATGTCCAGCGGCGGACTGGTTGTGGCTGTTATGGTTATGGCAAATAATCATAAACTGTGTGATGCTTATTAGTATCATCCCAAATTCTATTCGGATTGGCGTTCCCCGTGCATGTAAAATATTGCACAGCTCTCGCCAATCCACATGCGCCTTATTCTAATACCTAAATGAGTGCAATTTACCTACATTTAGGATTAAAACACGATATTCATAACAAAACAAAGTAAATAAAACAGTTTTTATTCACATACTTTGAATAAAACTGTTGTTTGGCAATGAACGTCAAAACTGATGTCTTTTCAATTGTCAAAATCAATAAAAAAAAAAAACAAAAAAAAGAGGTTTCGAGAAGAGGTTTCTCTTATTTGGCAGCCACTGAACAATGATCACAGTATATTTTAATCGTATTTCACGTAGGAATAAGCGTTTTTCCCGCGGTAAAAAGTATCCTAGATGTTGACCAGGGCTAGTAGCTACACACCACAAAGAGTCTCATGTACACACGTACTGTATTTTCGAAGATTATCGCGAACAAATGATTTGGGGTAAAATATTTTTCAATAGATGTCGCTTTTCTATGGAGATGAAGTTTTCTAAAACGCGGTATAGAGGTGTTTTCTGAAATCTATATAATGGTTCCTGTTACCCCGACCATTTACGATTTTATTATATGTATAGATATAGATGTATAGATTACTTATAATTAGCTTTATAACATAGGTAATGTTTTCTTAATAACGACCTAAATGTCCTTTTTTAAAAGACTTAATATATCTTCCGATATTTTGTTATACATAGTACTTAGACCTTGAAATGAAGTCCTACCTAACTTTAGCTAGTCTATACGGCGAACCGGTGGCGGCGGTGGCTAAGTGCGATCCTCACCTTAACCCACTTAACTTGTTACATAGTCACCGGCAGTATTACGAGTTCGACGACCCAGCTCCGATTTCAACCGACGACCTGCTCATTAGAATATCATCTGACTGGAGATAGTTCTAAATACCTCGGGAGTGGAAATGCATTTGCATACATCTTTTGTAACGGTTCTTCGGGTTTTTGTTTGTTTTATTTTGAACCGGTAGTAAAATCACTCGAGGTTAGTTCAAGCGTATAAAGTTGCGTAGCCGTTATCGGCTTTTCAGATCCTTATCTGCGGAAGATTCTGCGATGTTACTTTTTGTATGCATACGACGCACAACCTTTGATGTCAAATTCAAGATCCAACAACCTAAAGCGGAAGTTTGTCATATTTTTATTATCTCTTCCATCAACTGCATGTGGTCGCGTGGGAGTGGGAGTTACGACTCATGTCAATAGCTCACTCTCAAGCTCACAGAGAAGGGTGTCTGAGCTAAACTAAGGGATGCGCCCAACTGCAATATCTGTAAGCTGCGCATACGCAAGTTGTAAGCAAAGCAGTTGTCGCTCGCGCTGACGAGGAGGATCTACAACGCGGGTGCGGCGCGGCCGTGACTCCGGCGTAATGACCGCGCACAGCTGCTACGGACACAACCAGATACGAACTGCGCTTTAAATTTTATTGGGTGGGACGCGTGGTTCACACATCAACTGCCATACTAAGACAAACATAGTAAAAGTTTGTGTTTAGATCCTGTTTTTCAAAATCAAGCTCCCGTTGATGTCTTTTCTATGCGTTTGCACGAAACAATAGAACGCTAATTAAAGATATCAACGCGTTCGTTTTTTCTACGAAAACGCGCGATAAACGCAAAACCATCGTTCGTCAAAATAGCAAGTGTTGGCAAAAAGCCATCACTTGGCATCCTTGACCGTTTTCTCAAGGGCTTCGAATTTTGATTCGATCTGGAGGGTGCACCAACTGGCACGGGCACGGGGTGTCCAAGGTTACGGGAAAACGCCGCAAAGACACTTACTCATAGGATAATTGCCCTTAATTCGGTGATAGGTGTAGAATAGCACGAAATATAATATTAAATGTACTATCTTTTATGTACTCTCTACCTGTACGGCTTGGGATATACTCTGTGTGTGTTATCCGAGACGAGAGGTTTTTAGTCATACGTTGCTAATGAATATAAAGTAGCAATCTAGTGGGTGGGACCCACTGGTGGCGGCCCTGTGCGGGTGAACGCCCTGCCTCCTTGCGCGACTCCTCCGCACGTTCCGGACCCGGGACCGACTGATCAAACGTCTTCCTGGGACCTTCGCAACATTGAGTGTACAGCATCTTAAAACAAGTTAGAGATTGAAGAGATCTTTTTCAACAAGTCCTTTATACAGTTACTAAGAATAACCAGTATAAGCTGATCTCTTGTGTAACTCGAGCCCTGCTGATAGTGCTTATTGCCACACGATCACCACATGGCCTTCCCATGTTTGTTTTGGTTCCTTTGCTTAGATAATTAAATTGGGTCAACTCTTACGTCATACGATCATACTTCCTGTCTTAGTACAGTAAGCATGTAATTCTTTTCTCTCAAAACGATTTACTATTATCTACAAAGTTGTGTTTAAATTGATGAAGCGTAACATTCAGGTCAGTGGTTATTCGTCATCTTCAATATCAATATCAATACATAGTATAGAAAATAAAGTAGCTCTGTCTGTCTGTCGTGGATTTCACTAACTACTCCTAAATTACGCTACGGATTTTAATGTATTTTTTTTCAAATTTGACAGAACAGGAAGATTTAGGTACGTGAATAACACATGCCAGGAAAATGTCTTTTTCCCGCGGGAAAATGAGTTGCAGCGAGTAACATCGCAGACGGGTCGCTACGCTAGTCGGTAATAAATGTAAATGTAGGATAATTGGTTTCCGATATCGTATCAGCTGATCTCATGAGGTGGAAATCCAATATGCAATCTTCGCGGCGGCGGTCCTACCTACGTATCGTAGATCTATAGTAAAGTAGAGTGTAGGTATCTATAGATATACAGCTACGTAGATAACTGTAGGACTCACATACTATATCGGTGACGAACGTGATCCGTGATACTCAAGTTTTTTCTTTTAGGAAATCTAATGAATCACGTTTCGCAGTTTTTATGGTAATAGGTATAATTTGTTATTGTTTCTTTTATTTCCTTGAATTGTTTTTGTAAAAGTTGAAGTATTTTATTCTATTGTTGATTGTTTTAGGTAAATGCTTTATAAAAGGCAATAAATCAGGAATTTACATGGAAATAGCCCTTAAGTGGACATGCAAGCTTTTACTACTGGAATCAATCGTGATTGAATTAACAAGACGAACGAACGAGCGTGTACCTACCTATCGTGTGATGATGTGAGGTGACGTCACATTTATCCGACTGGTTTTAAGTTGATTGACTCTGCTGGGCCTTTGATTAAAAAGGAGAGCCTGAATTTTTTAAGAGCTCCATCTAAATACCTTCTGCGAGAAATTGAATAACAGGTTATTCATCATCATTCGCCGTATTCAGAAAGCGACCAACCGGGTTATTCGTTCCTCACAAAAATGGAAATGTGACCCAATATTTTCCTAGGTCTCCCGAAAACCAAGATTTAAAAGTCCATCTCCGAAATGAGCTTTTCGCCATACCACACCACACCCCTTTCAAATGTAATAAATAAAATAAACGATATTCAGTAGCAGCAAAGCTACGTCGCTCGCTTGCTCAACAACTTTGTATGACAGTCGCATGACAGATTCATTTGTTGTTGTATTTGTATCTGAACATGCTGTACAAGCTGTACACAAACAGCCGTAGCGCAGAAGTGACAGATCCATTAATCCCAGCCGTATGACGTTTACGCCGCCGCCGCCGGCACCGGTACGCTGCCGGATAATTAAACGGCGGCAACGAATCGGGGCTAAGCCCGGCTCGAACGAGCGGAACGAGTGGAACGAGCGAGCAAAGGTTTTCCTTTCAGAGTGGACGGCTGACGGCTGGAAAACCGTGATGAAAGGAATAAATATGACTTAGTTTATTTAGGTTTGCGGCGTTTGCGGTAGATTAGCATTTTGATTTTAAAACATTATTTAAAAGAAATATTTAATTACGTAAATTAATTATGAGTAGCTAGGCTAGGCACGCTGTTTCATGCCTGACCATGACTGCTTCTATGATTTTTGTGAAGACCATTATTATACTTATAGGCAGTTGGATGTGGTAAAGGTATGTAGGTGACGGCTGAAAAAACGAAACGTTTCAAATCCAATGAGCCGGAATAAATAAGGGCAGAGGGATGTTGATGAGCCAGCAGAGTAGGCAGAATCGAGCGTAATAAAAGGGCCGTTTGTAAGACCTTTTAATGCTTCGTGGGCCATCCTTTCTCTGCGCTAATGTGCTTACGGATCACTCTCTATCTCCGGCCCAGAATCCCTTATTACTGTCCCCTACATTACAGAGCTTAAATTGTGTACCTACAAGTAAAAGCCATTATGCGTTAACCAATAAGGAATTCTCTTTGACGATTTATTCACAAACGTTCCAAGATAAAGAACAGTGAGCGATTTATCCGTAGTTATCTATGTTGCGTTATCAGTTGTTAACATTCTTAGCGGACGAATACGTTCCTTGTGAATACAATACGCCTTTAGTGAAATGTGAGCTTCTTTGTGTCCGTGTGGTGGTCAGTGATAGGTAGGTGGTGAGTGGTCAGTAGGTGGTCAGGCACCAGGGTCGCATACCTCAAAGATTAACAGACAGCGGGACTAACTGTAACTACATAGGTAAAATGCTGTAGCTCTATCTACATCATTACCTACATTACACTACATAGTGTATTTGAAATACTAAGGTCAAACTGTACCTATTTATTGCGTGCCAAAAGCTCATGTTGTAGTGTAGAGCATCAAAACGCTCGCAATCGCGCTACGTCGTCTGTCAAGAACATTGTTTCGTTTCAGTAGCTAAACCCCGGGTGTTCTCTAAAAATCTGGCTCAAATGTTATTCCTGGGAAAACAATCAACGGGCACATTCAATGTTTTTTATCGCTCCCCGTTCACGAAAAGTTAAGTAAGAGCTTTCGTTATGGGGAATGTTATGGGGGTTGTTTATGGAGGACTTGTCCTTGCTGGATCCCGGCCAATTCGCCACTCGCCGACTTGCCGACTCGTCAATGTCACTAGGCAGACAGAGGCGGTTGTACTTGATACTTGATCCGATATCGTGCTATGGGGAATAGCTATCGACGACCTTGATCGTATGGGACAAACAAAATTGTTATTGTGGATATATTTCAGGGAAAAAACATCTCGTTGTACTTACTACCTTCACAGTCGCCATGGCTATGAGCAAATAAGAAATAAATATCATTCTTTAATTATACATAATAAGGGCATAGATAAGGGTTTTCCATGGGTATTCATCAAGAAAGTTAAGTAATAAATCTAAACAGAAGAATAAGTGATAAACTATATTACTTATTTATTTCCGTTTATTAATAAATATTCCTGTTTATTGCTCTTTCATGTGTCTGAAATGAATCTTTCATAGCCTGTCCCATTACCGGACTCCCATAGCCACGGTTTATGACCCAATTATTTACTACTTTATTGCTTTCCGGGCTGTATTGTCACCTCTGTATTTTATGTCAGATAGAGAGTTGTATATGTGTATAGTACAATACATTGTATCCTATATACCGACATAGTTATTTATATGGATGTATGGACTACTTTGTATCTCCCTAGGTAGTCAGTCAGGGAGAACAATCTCCTGACTCAGCATTCAGAATTCCACGTGGTTTTCTGTAGCGTCATGCATACTCAGCATTCCCTCCCTCCCTCCCCGTTTTAGAACAATGCGAGTATTGTACGTAGATAGACCGAGCTTTTAACCAAATTATTCCATGAACTTTGAAACAATGTCGGCTACGATAGATATTGGCAAAACGTAAACAGGCATTTCTGTTGCAAAGACTTTAGTAACAATGTTACTCGAAGCAATGTAAACATTTTGCGTGACTTGTATCTTGCCCTATTTCTAGAAATCATTGCGCCAATAATGTTGTCCATTAAATTAATATTCTAAGTAGGTTCACTTAAGTTCTTATTACTTAAAGTGCATAGGATCGTTAAAGAGAAATGGGAGTTGGAACATCCATTAAATTATGACGATGAGTTTATTACTTAGCGTCATTATATGCTTACTTCAAGCTCAAAGTGAAAACGTGGTTTTGATGTATTTTTGTTGTATTGTTGCAGATGTACAGCGGCGCGCTGCTGGCGACGGCGGCGCGGCTGGCGTGGGACCCCAGCACCTACACGTGGTTCCGGTTCCTGTGCGAGGCGCAGTACCGCGTGTCCGCCGCGTATGTGCTGGCCGCCGGCCTGTGGCTGGCCGCGCTCGTCTACCTGGCTGCTGCGTCCGCCGCCGCCACGCCGCGACGACACGCGCGCCCGCTGCACGCGGTGAGTACTCGCCTGCAGCTACACACGCTGCAGTGCTGCTGTGGCTCGCCGCGCTCGTCTACCTGGCTGCCGCGTCCGCCGCCGCCACGCCGCGGCGCCACGCGCGCCCGCTGCACGCGGTGAGTACTCGCCTGCAGCTACACACGCTGCAGTGCTGCTGGGCTCGCCGCGCTCGTCTACCTGGCTGCTGCGTCCGCCGCCGCCACGCCGCGACGACACGCGCGCCCGCTGCACGCGGTGAGTACTCGCCTGCAGCTACACACGCTGCAGTGCTGCTGTGGCTCGCCGCGCTCGTCTACCTGGCTGCTGCGTCCGCCGCCGCCACGCCGCGACGACACGCGCGCCCGCTGCACGCGGTGAGTACTCGCCTGCAGCTACACACGCTGCAGTGCTGCTGTGGCTCGCCGCGCTCGTCTACCTGGCTGCTGCGTCCGCCGCCGCCACGCCGCGACGACACGCGCGCCCGCTGCACGCGGTGAGTACTCGCCTGCAGCTACACACGCTGCAGTGCTGCTGTGGCTCGCCGCGCTCGTGTACCTGGCTGCCGCGTCCGCCGCCGCCACGCCGCGACGACACGCGCGCCCGCTGCACGCGGTGAGTACTCGCCTGCAGCTACACACGCTGCAGTGCTGCTGTGACACGCGGTGAGTACTCGCCTGCAGCTACACACGCTGCAGTGCTGCTGTGACACAGTACTCGCCTGCAGCTACACACGCTGCAGTGCTGCTGTGACACGCGGTGAGTACTCGCCTGCAGCTACACACGCTGCAGTGCTGCTGTGACACGCGGTGAGTACTCGCCTGCAGCTACACACGCTGCAGTGCTGCTGTGACACGCGGTGAGTACTCGCCTGCAGCTACACACGGCAGTGCTGCTGTGACACGCGGTGAGTACTCGCCTGCAGCCACACACGCTGCAGTGCTGCTGTGACACAGTACTCGCCTGCAGCTACACACGCTGCAGTGCTGCTGTGACACAGTACTCGCCTGCAGCTACACACGCTGCAGTGCTGCTGTGACACAGTACTCGCCTGCAGCTACACACGCTGCAGTGCTGCTGTGACACAGTACTCGCCTGCAGCTCCACACGCTGCAGTGCTGCTGTGACACGCGGTGAGTACTCGCCTGCAGCTACACACGCTGCAGTGCTGCTGTGACACAGTACTCGCCTGCAGCTACACACGCTGCAGTGCTGCTGTGACACAGTACTCGCCTGCAGCTACACACGCTGCAGTGCTGCTGTGACACAGCACTCGCCTGCAGCTACACACGCTGCAGTGCTGCTGTGACACAGTACTCGCCTGCAGCTACACACGCTGCAGTGCTGCTGTGACACAGTACTCGCCTGCAGCTACACACGCTGCAGTGCTGCTGTGACACAGTACTCGCCTGCAGCCACACGCTGCAGTGCTGCTGTGACACAGTACTCGCCTGCAGCTACACACGCTGCAGTGCTGCTGTGACACAGTACTCGCCTGCAGCTACACACGCTGCAGTGCTGCTGTGACACAGTACTCGCCTGCAGCTGCGCAGGCTGCAGTGCTGCTGTGACACAGTGCTCGCCTGCAGCTACACGCTGCAGTGCTGCTGTGACACAGTACTCGCCTGCAGCTACACACGCTGCAGTGCTGCTGTGACACGCGGTGAGTACTCGCCTGCAGCTACACACGCTGCAGTGCTGCTGTGACACAGTACTCGCCTGCAGCTACACACGCTGCAGTGCTGCTGTGACACGCGGTGAGTACTCGCCTGCAGCTACACACGCTGCAGTGCTGCTGTGACACAGTACTCGCCTGCAGCTACACACGCTGCAGTGCTGCTGTGACACAGTACTCGCCTGCAGCTACACACGCTGCAGTGCTGCTGTGACACAGTACTCGCCTGCAGCTACACACGCTGCAGTGCTGCTGTGACACTGCACGCGGTGAGTACTCGCCTGCAGCTACACACGCTGCAGTGCTGCTGTGACACTGCACGCGGTGAGTACTCGCCTGCAGCTACACACGCTGCAGTGCTGCTGTGACACGCGGTGAGTACTCGCCTGCAGCTACACACGCTGCAGTGCTGCTGTGACACAGTACTCGCCTGCAGCTACACACGCTGCAGTGCTGCTGTGACACGCGGTGAGTACTCGCCTGCAGCAGCACACGCGGGACTGCTGCTGGGACCCAGCACTCGCCTGCAGCTACACACGCTGCAGTGCTGCTGTGACACGCGGTGAGTACTCGCCTGCAGCTACACACGCTGCAGTGCTGCTGTGACACAGTACTCGCCTGCAGCCACACGCTGCAGTGCTGCTGTGACACGCGGTGAGTACTCGCCTGCAGCTACACACGCTGCAGTGCTGCTGTGACACGCGGTGAGTACTCGCCTGCAGCTACACACGCTGCAGTGCTGCTGTGACACGCGGTGAGTACTCGCCTGCAGCTACACACGCTGCAGTGCTGCTGTGACACACTCGCCTGCAGCACACACGCTGCAGTGCTGCTGTGACACAGTACTCGCCTGCAGCCACACACGCTGCAGTGCTGCTGTGACACGCGGTGAGTACCGCCTGCAGCTACACACGCTGCAGTGCTGCTGTGACACAGTACTCGCCTGCAGCTACACACGCCGCAGTGCTGCTGTGACACGCGGTGAGTACTCGCCTGCAGCTACACACGCTGCAGTGCTGCTGTGACACAGTACTCGCCTGCAGCTACACACGCCGCAGTGCTGCTGTGACACAGTACTCGCCTGCAGCTACACACGCTGCAGTGCTGCTGTGACACGCGGTGAGTACTCGCCTGCAGCCTCTGACGCTGCAGTGCTGCTGTGACACAGTACTCGCCTGCAGCTACACACGCTTCAGTGCTGCTGTGACACAGTACTCGCCTGCAGCCACACACGCTGCAGTGCTGCTGTGACACAGCACTCGCCTGCAGCCACACACGCCGCAGTGCTGCTGTGACACGCGGTGAGTACTCGCCTGCAGCTACACACGCCGCAGTGCTGCTGTGACACAGCTCGCCTGCAGCTACACACGCGGCAGTGCTGCTGTGACACAGTACTCGCCTGCAGCTACACACGCTGCAGTGCTGCTGTGACACGCGGTGAGTACTCGCCTGCAGCTACACACGCTGCAGTGCTGCTGTGACACGCGGTGAGTACTCGCCTGCAGCTACACACGCTGCAGTGCTGCTGTGACACAGTACTCGCCTGCAGCTACACACGCTGCAGTGCTGCTGTGACACACGCGGTGAGTACTCGCCTGCAGCTACACACGCTGCAGTGCTGCTGTGACACAGTACTCGCCTGCAGCTACACACGCTGCAGTGCTGCTGTGACACGCGGTGAGTACTCGCCTGCAGCTACACACGCTGCAGTGCTGCTGTGACACAGTACTCGCCTGCAGCTACACACGCTGCAGTGCTGCTGTGACACAGTACTCGCCTGCAGCTACACACGCTGCAGTGCTGCTGTGACAGTACTCGCCTGCAGCTACACACGCTGCAGTGCTGCTGTGACACAGTACTCGCCTGCAGCAACACACGCTGCAGTGCTGCTGTGACACAGTACTCGCCTGCAGCCACACGCCGCAGTGCTGCTGTGACACGCGGTGAGTACTCGCCTGCAGCTACACACGCTGCAGTGCTGCTGTGACACAGTACTCGCCTGCAGCTACACACGCTGCAGTGCTGCTGTGACACAGTACTCGCCTGCAGCTACACACGCTGCAGTGCTGCTGTGACACAGTACTCGCCTGCAGCTACACACGCTGCAGTGCTGCTGTGACACAGTACTCGCCTGCAGCTACACACGCTGCAGTGCTGCTGTGACACAGTACTCGCCTGCAGCTACACACGCTGCAGTGCTGCTGTGACACGCGGTGAGTACTCGCCTGCAGCTACACACGCTGCAGTGCTGCTGTGACACAGTACTCGCCTGCAGCTACACACGCTGCAGTGCTGCTGTGACACAGTACTCGCCTGCAGCTACACACGCTGCAGTGCTGCTGTGACACAGTACTCGCCTGCAGCTACACACGCTGCAGTGCTGCTGTGACACAGTACTCGCCGGCAGCTACACACGCTGCAGTGCTGCTGTGACACAGTACTCGCCTGCAGCTACACGCTGCAGTGCTGCTGTGACACAGTACTCGCCTGCAGCTACACACGCTGCAGTGCTGCTGTGACACGCGGTGAGTACTCGCCTGCAGCTACACGCTGCAGTGCTGCTGTGACACAGCACTCACACACTGCAGTGCTGCTGTGACACGCGGTGAGTACTCGCCTGCAGCTACACACGCTGCAGTGCTGCTGTGACACAGTACTCGCCTGCAGCTACACACGCTGCAGTGCTGCTGTGACACAGTACTCGCCTGCAGCTACACACGCTGCAGTGCTGCTGTGACACGCGGTGAGTACTCGCCTGCAGCTACACACGCTGCAGTGCTGCTGTGACACGCGGTGAGTACTCGCCTGCAGCTACACACGCTGCAGTGCTGCTGTGACACAGTACTCGCCTGCAGCTACACACGCTGCAGTGCTGCTGTGACACAGTACTCGCCTGCAGCTACACACGCTGCAGTGCTGCTGTGACACAGTACTCGCCTGCAGCTACACGCTGCAGTGCTGCTGTGACACAGCACGCCTGCAGCTACACACGCTGCAGTGCTGCTGTGACACAGTACTCGCCTGCAGCTACACACGCTGCAGTGCTGCTGTGACACAGTACTCGCCTGCAGCTACACACGCTGCAGTGCTGCTGTGACACAGTACTCGCCTGCAGCCACACGCTGCAGTGCTGCTGTGACACAGTACTCGCCTGCAGCTACACACGCTGCAGTGCTGCTGTGACACAGTACTCGCCTGCAGCTACACACGCTGCAGTGCTGCTGTGACACAGTACTCGCCTGCAGCTACACACGCTGCAGTGCTGCTGTGACACAGTACTCGCCTGCAGCACACCCGCTGCAGTGCTGCTGTGACACGCGGTGAGTACTCGCCTGCAGCTACACACGCTGCAGTGCTGCTGTGACACAGTACTCGCCTGCAGCTACACACGCTGCAGTGCTGCTGTGACACAGTACTCGCCTGCAGCCACACGCTGCAGTGCTGCTGTGACACAGCACTCGCCTGCAGCTACACACGCTGCAGTGCTGCTGTGACACAGCACTCGCCTGCAGCACACGCCGCAGAGCTGCTGTGACACAGCACTCGCCTGCAGCTACACACGCTGCAGTGCTGCTGTGACACAGTACTCGCCTGCAGCTACACACGCTGCAGTGCTGCTGTGACACAGAACTCGCCTGCAGCTACACACGCTGCAGTGCTGCTGTGACACAGAACTCGCCTGCAGCTACACACGCTGCAGTGCTGCTGTGACACAGTGCACCGCCTGCAGCTACACACGCTGCAGTGCTGCTGTGACACGCGGTGAGTACTCGCCTGCAGCTACACACGCTGCAGTGCTGCTGTGACACGCGGTGAGTACTCGCCTGCAGCTACACACGCTGCAGTGCTGCTGTGACACTGCACGCGGTGAGTACTCGCCTGCAGCTACACACGCTGCAGTGCTGCTGTGACACAGTACTCGCCTGCAGCGACACACGCTGGGGTGCTGCTGTGACACAGCACTCGCCCGCAGCCACACACGCTGCAGTGCTGCTGTGACACGCGGTGAGTACCGCCTGAAGCCACACACGCCGCAGTGCAGCCGCGACCGAGGACTCGCCTGCAGCTACACACGCTGCAGTGCTGCTGTGACACAGTACTCGCCTGCACACACACGCTGCAGTGCTGCTGTGACACAGTACTCGCCTGCAGCCACACACGCCTGCAGTGCTGCTGTGACACAGTACTCGCCTGCAGCCACACACGCTGCAGTGCTGCTGTGACACAGCACTCGCCCGCAGCCACACACGCCGCAGTGCTGCTGTGACACAGCACCGGCCTGCAGGCACACGCCGGTGCTGCTGTGACACAGTACTCGCCTGCAGCCCACACACGCTGCAGTGCTGCTGCACACAGCACTCGCCTGCAGCCGCCACACGCTGCAGTGCTGCTGTGACACGCGGTGAGTACTCGCCTGCAGCCACACGCTGCAGTGCTGCTGTGACACAGTACTCGCCTGCAGCTACACACGCTGCAGTGCTGCTGTGACACGCGGTGAGTACTCGCCTGCAGAGACTCACGATGGAGTGCTGCTGTGACACAGCACTCGCCTGCAGCCACACGCCGCAGTGCTGCTGTGACACGCGGTGAGTACTCGCCTGCAGCCACACACGCCGCAGTGCTGCTGTGACACAGTACTCGCCTGCAGCCACACACGCTGCAGTGCCGTGACACTGCACGCGGTGAGTACTCGCCTGCAGCCACACGCTGCAGTGCTGCTGTGACACGCGGTGAGTACTCGCTCTCAGCTACACACGCTGCAGTGCTGCTGTGACACGCGGTGAGTACTCGCCTGCAGCTACACACGCTGCAGTGCTGCTGTGACACGCGGTGAGTCTCCTGCAGCTTCACACGCTGCAGTGCTGCTGTGACACAGTACTCGCCTGCAGCCACACACGCCGCAGTGCTGCTGTGACACAGTACTCGCCTGCAGCCACCCCCGCTGCAGTGCTGCTGTGACACGCGGTGAGTACTCGCCTGCAGCTACACACGCTGCAGTGCTGCTGTGACACGCGGTGAGCACTCGCCTGCAGCTACACACGCTGCAGTGCTGCTGTGACACAGTACTCGCCTGCAGCCACACGCTGCAGTGCTGCTGTGACACAGCACTCGCCTGCAGCACACACGCTGCAGTGCTGCTGTGACACAGCACTCGCCTGCAGCTACACACGCTGCAGTGCTGCTGTGACACAGCACTCGCCTGCAGCCACACACGCTGCAGTGCTGCTGTGACACGCGGTGAGTACCGCCTGCAGCTACACACGCCGCAGTGCTGCTGCGACACGCGGTGAGTACTCGCCTGCAGCACACACGCTGCAGTGCTGCTGTGACACGCGGTGAGTACTCGCCTGCAGCCACACACGCCGCAGTGCTGCTGTGACACAGTACTCGCCTGCAGCTACACGCCGCAGTGCTGCTGTGACACAGCACTCGCCCGCAGCCACACACGCCAGCAGTTGCTGTGACACGCGGTGAGTACTGCCTGCAGCTACACACGCTGCAGTGCTGCTGTGACACGCGGTGAGTACTGCCTGCAGCCACACACGCTGCAGTGCTGCTGTGACACAGCACTGCCTGCAGCTACACACGCCGCAGTGCTGCTGTGACACAGCACTCGCCTGCAGCCACACACGCCGCAGTGCTGCTGTGACACACTACGCGCCTGCTGCCACACACGCTGCAGTGCTGCTGTGACACGCGGTGAGTACTCGCCCGTGCAGCACACGCTGCAGTGCTGTGACACAGCACTCGCCTGCAGCCACACACGCTGCAGTGCCGCTGTGACACAGTACTCGCCTGCAGCTACACGCCTGCAGTGCTGCTGTGACACAGCACTCGCCTGCAGCCACACACGCCGCAGTGCTGCTGTGACACGCGGTGAGCACTCGCCTGCAGCTACACACGCTGCAGTGCTGCTGTGACACAGCACTCGCCAGCAGCACACGCTGCAGTGCTGCTGTGACACAGCACTCGCCTGCAGCCACACACGCTGCAGTGCTGCTGTGACACGCGGTGAGTACTCGCCTGCAGCTACACACGCTGCAGTGCTGCTGTGACACAGCACTCGCCTGCAGCCACACACGCTGCAGTGCTGCTGTGACACAGCACTCCGCCTGCAGCCACACACGCTGCAGTGCTGCTGTGACACAGTACTCGCCCGCAGCCACACGCTGCAGTGCTGCTGTGACACAGTACTCGCCTGCAGCTACACACGCTGCAGTGCTGCTGTGACACGCGGTGAGTACTGCCCGCAGCCACACACGCCGCAGTGCTGCTGTGACACAGCACTCGCCTGCAGCCACACACGCCGCAGTGCTGCTGTGACACGCGGTGAGTACTGCCTGCAGCTACACGCTGCAGTGCTGCCACACAGCACTCGCCTGCAGCCGCCACACGCCGCAGTGCTGCTGTGACACGCGGTGAGTACTCGCCTGCAGCACACGCCGCAGTGCCGCTGACACGCGGTGAGCACCGCCCGCAGCCACACACGCCGCAGTGCTGCTGTGACACAGTACTCGCCTGCAGCCACACGCTGCAGTGCTGCTGTGACACAGCACTCGCCTGCAGCTACACACGCTGCAGTGCTGCTGTGACACGCGCAGTACTGCCCAGCAGCACACGCTGCAGTGCTGCTGTGACACAGCACTCGCCTGCAGCCACACGCTGCAGTGCTGCTGTGACACAGTACTCGCCCGCAGCCACACACGCTGCAGTGCTGCTGTGACACAGCACTGCCTGCAGCTACACACGCCGCAGTGCTGCTGTGACACAGCACTCGCCTGCAGCTACACACGCTGCAGTGCTGCTGTGACACGCGGTGAGTACTCGCCTGCAGCCACACACGCTGCAGTGCTGCTGTGACACAGCACTCGCCTGCAGCTACACACGCTGCAGTGCTGCTGTGACACAGCACTCGCCTGCAGCCACACACGCTGCAGTGCTGCTGTGACACAGCACTCGCCTGCAGCTACACACGCCAGTGGCGCTGCTGTGACACAGCACTCGCCTGCAGCTACACACGCCGCAGTGCTGCTGTGACACACTCGCCTGCAGCTACACACGCTGCAGTGCTGCTGTGACACAGTACTCGCCTGCAGCGCCACCCGCTGCAGTGCTGCTGTGACACGCAGGACTCGCCTGCAGCTACACACGCTGCAGTGCTGCTGTGACACAGCTCTCGCCTGCAGCTACACACGCTGCAGTGCTGCTGTGACACAGTACTCGCCTGCAGCTCACGCTGCAGTGCTGCTGTGACACAGCACCGCCCGCAGCCACACACGCTGCAGTGCTGCTGTGACACGCGGTGAGTACCGCCTGCAGCCACACACGCCGCAGTGCTGCTGTGACACAGCACTCGCCCGCAGCCACACACGCTGCAGTGCTGCTGTGACACAGCACTCGCCTGCAGCCACACACGCTGCAGTGCTGCTGTGACACAGTACTCGCCTGCAGCTACACACACGCTGCAGTGCTGCTGTGACACAGCACTCGCCTGCAGCTACACACGCTGCAGTGCTGCTGTGACACCGCACGCGGTGAGTACTCGCCTGCAGCCACACACGCCGCAGTGCTACAGACACTGCACGCGTGGTGAGTACTCGCCTGCAGCTACACACGCTGCAGTGCTGCTGTGACACAGTACTCGCCCGCAGCTACACACGCCGCAGCTGCTGTGACACAGTACCGCCCTGCAGCCGCCACACGCCGTGCGCTGCCAGACACGCGGTGAGCACTCGCCTGCAGCCACACACGCCGCAGTGCTGCTGTGACACGCGGTGAGTACTCGCCCGCAGCTACACACGCTGCAGTGCTGCTGCACACGCGGTGAGTACTCGCCTGCAGCTACACACGCTGCAGTGCTGCTGTGACACGCGGTGAGCACTCGCCCGCAGCCACACGCTGCAGTGCTGCTGTGACACAGTACTCGCCTGCAGCACACACGCCGCAGTGCTGCTGTGACAGAGTACTCGCCCGCAGCTACACACGCTGCAGTGCTGCTGTGACACGCGGTGAGTACTCGCCTGCAGCTACACACGCTGCCTGCAGCTACACACGCCGCAGCGCTGCCAGACACGCGGTGAGCACCGCCCGGAGCTACACACGCTGCAGTGCTGCTGTGACACAGCACTCGCCCGCAGCCTACACACGCCGCAGTGCCGCTGTGACACAGCACTCGCCTGCAGCTACACACGCCGCAGTGCTGCTGACACAGTACTCGCCTGCAGCCACACACGCCTGCAGTGCTGCTGTGACACAGCACCGCCTGCAGCTACACACGCTGCAGTGCTGCTGTGACAGTACTCGCCTGCAGCCACACGCTGCAGTGCTGCTGACACGCGGTGAGCACTCGCCTGCAGCTACACACGCTGCAGTGCTGCTGTGACACGCGGTGAGTACTCGCCCGCAGCTACACACGCTGCAGTGCCGCTGTGACACGCGGTGAGTACCGCCCGCAGCTACACACGCCGCAGTGCTGCTGTGACACAGCACTCGCCCGCAGCCACACACGCTGCAGTGCTGCTGTGACACAGCACTCGCCTGCAGCACACGCCGCAGTGCTGCTGTGACACAGTACTCGCCTGCAGCCACACACGCCGCAGTGCTGCTGTGACACACGCGGTGAGTACTCGCCTGCAGCTACACACGCTGCAGTGCTGCTGTGACACAGTACTCGCCTGCAGCCACACACGCCGCAGTGCTGCTGTGACACAGCACTCGCCTGCAGCCACACACGCTGCAGTGCTGCTGCACACAGTACTCGCCTGCAGCCACACACGCTGCAGTGCTGCTGTGACAGTACTCGCCTGCAGCCACACACGCCGCAGTGCTGCTGTGACACAGTACCGCCTGCAGCAACACACGCCGCAGAGCTGCAGTGACACAGTACTCGCCTGCAGCCACACACGCTGCAGTGCTGCTGTGACACAGTACTCGCCTGCAGCTACACCCGCTGCAGTGCGCTGCCGCATGGCAGCAACGCCCTGCAGCTACACACGCCGCAGTGCTGCTGTGACACGCGGTGAGTACTCGCCTGCAGCCACACACGCTGCAGTGCCTGCTGACACAGCACCGCCTGCAGCACACACGCTGCAGTGCTGCTGTGACACAGCACTCGCCTGCAGCTACACACGCTGCAGTGCTGCTGTGACAGTACCGCCTGCAGCACACACGCTGCAGTGCTGCTGTGACACAGTACCGCCTGCAGCCACACACGCTGTGCGCTGCCACACAGTACTCGCCTGCAGCTACACACGCTGCAGTGCTGCTGTGACACAGCACTCGCCTGCAGCTACACACGCCGCAGTGCTGCTGACACGCGGTGAGTACTGCCGCAGCCACACACGCCGCAGTGCTGCTGTGACACGCGGTGAGTACTCGCCTGCAGCTACACACGCTGCAGTGCTGCTGTGACACACTCGCCTGCAGCTACACACGCTGCAGTGCTGCTGTGACACGCGGTGAGTACTCGCCTGCAGCTACACACGCTGCAGTGCTGCTGTGACACAGCACTCGCCTTCAGATACACTCGCCCCAGTGCTGCCGCGACAGAGCACTCGCCTGCAGCTACACACGCTGCAGTGCTGCTGTGACACGCGGTGAGTACCGCCCGCAGCCACACACGCTGCAGCCGCTGGACACGCGGTGAGTACTCGCCTGCAGCACACACGCTGCAGTGCTGCTGTGACACGCGGTGAGTACTCGCCTGCAGCCACACACGCTGCAGTGCTGCTGTGACACAGCACTGCCTGCAGCCACACACGCTGCAGTGCTGCTGTGACACGCGGTGAGTACCGCCCGCAGCCACACACGCTGCAGTGCTGCTGTGACGCAGTACTGCCTGCAGCCACACACGCTGCAGTGCCGCTGTGACACGCGGTGAGTACTCGCCTGCAGCCACACACGCGCAGTGCGTTGCTGTGACACGCGGTGAGCACTCGCCTGCAGCCACACACGCCGCAGTGCTGCTGTGACACGCGGTGAGTACTCGCCTGCAGCCACACGCTGCAGTGCTGCTGTGACACAGCACTCGCCTGCAGCTACACACGCCGCAGTGCTGCTGCGACACGCAGAGTACTCGCCTGCAGCCACACACGCCGCAGTGCTGTTGCGACGCGGTGAGTACTCGCCTGCAGCTACACACGCTGCAGTGCTGCTGTGACACGCGGTGAGCACCGCCCGCAGCTACACACGCCGCAGTGCTGCTGTGACACGCGGTGAGCACTCGCCTGCAGCCACACGCTGCAGTGCTGCTGCTGTGACACAGTACTCGCCTGCAGCCACACACGCTGCGCTGCTGTGACACAGCACTCGCCTGCAGCACACGCTGCAGTGCTGCTGCGGACACAGCACTCGCCCGCAGCCACACACGCCGCAGTGCGCTGCTGTGACACGCACTCGCCTGCAGCTACACACGCCGCTGCAGTGCTGCTGTGACACAGTACTCGCCTGCAGCTACACACGCTGCAGTGCTGCTGTACACAGCACTCGCCTGCAGCCACACGCTGCAGTGCTGCTGTGACACAGCACCGCCTGCAGCCACACACGCTGCAGTGCTGCTGTGACAGCACTCGCCTGCAGCCACACGCTGCAGTGCTGCTGTGACACGCGGCGGTACTCGCCTGCAGCCATACACACGCTGGTGGTGCGCCGCTGTGACACGCGGTGAGTACTCGCCTGCAGCCACACACACGCTGCAGTGCCGCACACAGCACTCGCCCTGCAGCCACACACGCTGCAGTGCCGCTGTGACACAGCACTCGCCTGCAGCCACACACGCTGCAGTGCTGCTGTGACACAGTACTCGCCTGCAGCCACACACGCTGCAGTGCTGCTGTACAGCACTCGCCTGCAGCTACACACGCCGCAGTGCTGCTGTGACACAGTACTGCCCGCAGCCACACACGCCGTGCTGCTGTGACACAGTACTCGCCTGCAGCCACACACGCTGCGCAGTGCTGCTGTGACACAGCACTGCCTGCAGCCACACGCGCAGTGCTGCTGTGACACGCGGTGAGCACCGCCTGCAGCTACACACGCTGCAGTGCTGCTGTGACAGCACTCGCCTGCAGCACACGCCGCAGTGCTGCTGTGACGGTGCAGATCGCCGCAGCGCACACGCTGCAGTGCTGCTGCAGACAGCACTCGCCAGGCAGCACACGCCAGCACGCGTGCTGCTGTGACACAGTACTCGCCTGCAGCCACACACGCCGTGCGCTGCTGTGACACAGTACTCGCCTGCAGCTACACACGCCGCAGTGCTGCTGTGACACGCGGTGAGCACTCGCCTGCAGCCACACGCCGCAGTGCTGCTGTGACACAGTACTCGCCCAGCCACACACGCTGCAGTGCTGCTGTGACACAGCACTCGCCTGCAGCCACACACGCTGCAGTGCTGCTGCACACAGTACTCGCCTGCAGCCACACGCTGCAGTGCTGCTGTGACACGCGCACTCGCCTGCAGCTACACACGCTGCAGTGCTGCCAGACACAGCACTCGCCTGCAGCCACACACGCTGCAGTGCTGCTGTGACACGCGGTACTCGCCTGCAGCTACACACGCTGCAGTGCTGTGACAGCACTCGCCTGCAGCCACACGCCGCAGTGCTGCTGTGACACGCCAGCACTCGCTGCAGCCACACACGCTGCAGTGCCGCTGCGACACGTACCGCCTGCAGCCACACACGCTGCAGTGCTGCTGTGACACAGTACTCGCCTGCAGCTACACACGCCGCAGTGCTGCTGTGGACGCGGTGAGCACTCGCCTGCAGCTACACACGCTGCAGTGCTGCTGTGACACAGTACCGCCTGCAGCTACACACGCTGCAGTGCTGCTGTGACACGCGGTGAGTACTGCCCGCAGCCACACACGCGCAGTGCGCTGTGACACGTGGTGGTACCGCTCGCAGCGCTACACACGCCGCAGTGCTGCTGTGACACAGCACTCGCCTCGCAGCCGCACACGCCGCAGTGCCGCTGTGACACGCGGTGAGTACCGCCCGCAGCCACACGCCGCAGTGCCGCTGTGACACACCTCGCCCGCAGCCGCCAACACGCTGCAGTGCCGCTGTGACACGCGGTGAGCACGCCTGCAGCCACACACGCTGCAGCTGCTGTGACACGCGGTGAGTACCGCCGCAGCTACACACGCTGCAGTGCTGCTGTGACACGCGGTGAGTACTCGCCTGCAGCCACACACGCTGCAGTGCTGCTGTGACACGCGGTGAGTACTCGCCTGCAGCCACACACGCTGCAGTGCTGCTGTGACATCGCGGTGGAAAGTACTCGCCTGCAGCTACACACGCTGCAGTGCTGCTGTGACACGGTGAGTACTCGCCTGCAGCCACACACGCCGCAGTGCTGCTGTGACACGCGGTGAGCACTCCGCCTGAAGCTACACACGCCGCAGTGCTGCCGCGTCCGAGTACTCGCCTGCAGCTACACACGCT